>CM031236.1:580533053-580763053 GCA_018340775.1 Taxus wallichiana var. yunnanensis
ACTCTATTGTATGACTTGTTATGTGAAATTGAAATTTTGTCAAAATAGTGTTACTCTCTCATACCTATTTCTTTCCCTCTCCTTGGTTAAGAAATGAAGTGAACTGAAATGAAAGAAAAACATTTTTAACCTTCTCCTTTCGTATGTAAATTATTAATGTTATTATGTAAATGGGAAACTAAAAATTTTAATCATGATATATTTGTTTGGATGTCATGCCAATGATTTATCGTTGGTTTCATGCTCACATGTTTTTACAGGATACAAGTAAGATGGTGGAATGACGTGGGTGTGATTCATTGTATATTGTTATAATTTATGAATGTTAATAGAAAGAAATTTTTATGTATTATTATGTTATAGTAAAGTTATTTATTGAAATTTGGCAATATGAATGAGATGCTAGTTTTAGGGGTGTTATGGGAAATGTGCATTTAACTATAGGTGTTATTTTGATTCATATTTACATATGGAAAAAGAGGGGGTTGGGTATATATGTTAAATGAAATTGTAGAGGATATTTCAACATTTTGCGAAGTATGAAAATGTTTATAATTGAAGTTTTGTAATATTTTGATGCTAGGGTTTAAGGGGAATGTTCATCTACACATGGGTGTTATCTTGATCCTCAAATGTTGTATTGTAAAATTTGGATATGTATGTTAAATGAATTTGAATTTAAAATCTTGTAGTGCATTTCCAATGTTCAATAGATGATTAATTAATTAGTGTGTTATAAACTTACCTTGTAAATGTAATAAACGAGTTTAAATGAAACACTCACCCTAGTATAAGACTCATGTATAACCACCCTTTTGCATGAATTATTTTAGTGTAGGATACTAAAACCTTAGGATAAAATTCAATCTCTACTCTCGATGTCACCTTCTGGCTTAAGTAAATGAGATCCCTAGTTTTTTTATCATCATAGTCGTATGTTTAACGACATCGTTGTAAACTGACAATCAAAAATAACATGGTCAAACTATTTCTAGTGTAAGCAGAACTAAGACTTCCTTAGGATCCTAGTGGACTACCAAGTCTTATGAAGTTATATTTAGAAATTAACTTCATCATTGAATGAATTATGAGAGGGATCCAGACGACACACGGGGAGCTAGTAAAATACGTTTTCTATGACGTAAAATCTTGTTAATGATATTTTTAGTTCCTCACAGATAAATGTGTTTCCTTTGTTACTAACAACATAAAACCTTGGTCTTTCATGATTTTTTTAGCATAAATATGTACTCTCACCTTAAACTCATATATAGTTGAGCTATAGATCCTTCGGTGCAATTGGAATTAAACCAAGCCTTGGCTAATTACAGGATTAACTTGTGGGTAGAAAATTGTAACTAACTCCTTACAAACAAAATTGACTTGAAATATGTTGACTTTAGAGAACCGAATAAACTGGAAACTTAGTCCCATAATCCCTTATTATTCCCCTTTTATAACATTTAGAATAGATTAAAGTTCCCATGTAGAATCATGAAATGCAAAAAAAAGGGATCTTACCTTGAATACAAATCACTTGTAGTTCATCTTAGTTTATAATGCTTCCAATCATGTACTTCTTCAAGATGTTAGACAAGTATTTTCGTAACTCTTTTGTTATAAAACAATGCTAATAATGAGACCATAATGCGATGTAAGAGTAAAGCATACAAGAGTGAAATGAGATTTGAGGTTAGGAATAATGTCACTCTTGGAGTCCTTATTACTCAATTAAAAAATTTCATGTGTTAGAAAGAATATGAATTGCCCTTGGTGAGATCAAACTTCAAGAAAACAAAAGATATATATAAATCTAAATAAAATTTCTTGATGTGGAAATGTTGAATGGATTCAACAAGTTATTGAACTATATTAACTATGTTAGTGGAATAAATATACCATGAACGAAGAATGTTTATGGGAGAAAGAGTATCTTGATTCTAAATCCTCATTAAATCCTAATATTTCTTTCTTGAAATCATGTCAGATTCACTTTATAGTAAGGGTAAAATTTAAATCTTAAATGAATGTTTGAGAAGCATAATCTTAACATAAGAACAAGAGAATTAGGAACCTTGTATGTAATTTGAAATATGAAAAATAATTATATAAGTTATGGAGATTGTCGTAAGGGATAAAGAAATAACTTAAATGGTCAATCTGAAAGTCGAATGTGAAATGAATTTAAAAATCTATCGGTGGAAAATATATAAAATTATCCTTGTATAAAAATGTTCTTAGAATGTTAATCATAATTAAGATGTAATCATGGTAATGATGTGTGGTGGGTTCCCAATCCTCGAGTCCCTTTCTTATGGTGGGGTCATTACTAGTATTCGTTCATTGGGGAAAGTGTGGCATCGACATGTATATGGTGTTTTCGTGTTTCTATGTGAGTCGATGACTTATTTAAGTGTCTTATGTGTTGTTGAGTTTCTCTTCTTGGAACCCTTGTGGTGTTGTGTAGTGAGCAATGTTGAAAGGAACGATAACCAGAGATCGTACCAAGCCAAGAACACGATGCTAATCAAACACCATGATCAATAAGATGAAAGCAATTCACCGAATAACTTTCATAAAACCTTTGCAAATAAATGAGAAGAAATATCATATATTATTATGGAACTCAATGCATACATTGAGAAAGGGCATTGCTTAAATAGGCAAGGAATAATAATATGCGAACCATCAAGGTCGTAGATCAAGCCATAAATCAAGGAAATAACTAGTCATCAAAGAACTAGTCAAGACCATAGATTTAGGAGAGAGCTAGACATCAAGGATCTAATCAATACTATAGATCAAGGAAATAACTATACCTAACAACTAGATAATATCTCCTAATATATAAATAAGATAAAAGAAATATCCACACACGTATGGGTGAGGATAAATACAAGGATCAAGGAAAGAACTATACCTATTAACTAGATAATATCTCCTAATATCTAAATAAGATAAAAGAAATATCCACACACATAAGTGGGTGAGGATAAATACAATAAAGGTAAATAAAGTACCTAGGTGAACATGAGCTAAGGTAAATACCTACTCTAACACCCCCTCAAGTGAAGCTAGGGGAAAAAATAGAAGTGGCATGTCCACAGTATGAGTCCCGCAACTAGGCTTGATGAGGTACTCATGTACAATAACTGGAAAAAAGGGACACCTCAAGGTACCCAAAACTAGTAACAAAAAAGTAAAGAGAGAGAAAATCCTCTCCAAGGCATCCCAAGATGCTCGGCTCAAAAAATTCATACAATGCTGAAGAATTTTGGTGTGCACTACGTCTGAATCCATGGATCGATCACAAAACTCAAAAACAACTGACACTGGGTTTCACCAGAATAGCTCCATACAAGGAGACTGTCAAGGAGTGATGTTGAACGCGCAAAAATAAACACCAAAAATAATCCAATCAATTGCTACAAATAGGTGTGCCACGATCCAATAACAATAACTAAAGCAACAACACAAGGACACAAACTCCAAAGTGTCACGATCCAAGAAAAGCCAAGGTAACAAAGCAAGAACACGAAACCGGAAGAAGTTTAATCAACACCACACCCTCCCATACTACTAAATGGGTGGAGTGACGCTACAAATCTATATGAGTTGTCAAAACAACTACTCGAACACTGACAAACTAACACTGGGCTCCACCAGAATAGCTCGCCCACAAGAGAGATTGTCAACAAGCCAAAAGTGTCAAAAAAACAGATACAAAATCTCTCAACAAACAAGAGAGATACACTACACCTGCTAAAGAAAAATGCTCAAAACAAGAAGCATCACAATACATAAGGTATAAAAAGTGAAGCAAGAAGCCTAATGGTGGAGGAGCCACACCTGTAGAGTCCTCTCAATGAATTCCTATGTCGCCACCATGAGTGATCAGATATCCACCCCAAAACAACACAGATGGATGAAGAAGATGCCCGCATATGACTTAGTGTAAAATGCACAATGGGTGCATGCAAAAGAACATCAGAATGTGTGTCAGGTTGATCATGTTTGACAGATAAAATCTTAGGTTTCTCAAGCCTGAGTGAGTGGTGTAGAACTCATTTGTTGCTCATGATCCTCGAAAGAGTCGAGCGAACAAAAAAGGAGCTGTCACATGTGTGATCCCAATGAAGTATCTGGCTTGAAACCAATATCAAGACAAGAATTCCACTTCACATGTGGAATACGGAAATAATACCATGTCAATGTCTCCACAATGACTCCTCTAGTGAGACCCATAGAACAAAGCATGCGAGAACCGAATCCAGTGGTATGCTTCTCAAAAAAAATCCATGTAGCTGAAAGCGTAAGTAGGATACACAACATGTGGTACTGTAATAGACACGAGATGTGGAAGAGCATGCAAGTAACAAGCCTCACAGGTTTAGAAGCATCAAGAGTAGGAATAGGCTCAAAGACCGATAGATCAATGCCAAAGGGTTCGGGAGCAATAGCTGCAAGTGGACTAGGAGCATGGATATGGCTCTCCACGACAATATGATGGTGATGTTGTAGGCTGCAAGGTTATTCTGCAAGAAGTGTATTATTGTATCCTTATCATGAAGGAGTGATTGTAGAAGAGAATTTTGCTGCTTGAGCGATCTATTTTCTTTCACAAATTTTACAATATCCTCTTGAAGTCCACATACTTTAGAGAAAAGCATATTATTTTCGAATCCATGATAGGTACAAACTGCAACTCCCAAAAAAATTGGACGTCGAAGCTTAAATTAAATTGATTACAACACTCCTCCATATTTAGCACTTTATAATTATAGTGCGGGTCTCAAATAAATAAATCCAATGGAAAGATCGAAAAAACAAGCACTTTTGAAAAAATGGCACTCAAAACCGAGTTACTTGATCAAAAGTTAGAAGCTATTTACTATTTTACTCATTATTTATTTTAGTTGCCACTAAAACAAAATAAATTGTTGTTGCCTTCACCACACAAATAAAATTAAAGGGGGCTGAAGTTAAGCACCTACTAGTAGGAATCACAAGCTTTAAGCCCTCATATGACCATACCATATGACCAAGGGCTAAGAATTTTATTCACGCATTTCGAGATCTAATGGAAGCCTCTGCTTTTTCCATAAAAGTGCATGTAAAGCAACAACATATGACCAAATCCCAAATATATGAATATACAATGAATTTATTTGCAAAATAAAACTTATAGATGAATGTCAACAACAATCTCCTGCTCTGATACCATGAAAGGAACAATAACCAGATCGTACCAAGCCAAGAACACAGATGCTAATCAAACACCATGATCAATAAGATGAAAGCAATTCGCCAGAATAAATTTACATAAAACCTTTGCAAATAAATGAGAAGCAATATCATATATTATTATGGAACTCAATGCAATACATTGAGAATGGGCCTTGCTTAAATAGGAAAGGAATAACAATCTAAGAACCAGTCAAGGTCGTAGATCAAGCAATAAATCAAGGAAATAACTACTCATCAAAGAACTAGTCAAGACCATAGATTTAGGAGAGAACTAGACATCAAGGATCTAGTCAATACCATAGATCAAGGAAAGAACTATACCTAACAACTAGATAATATCTCCTAATATATAAATAAGATAAAAGAAATATCCACACACATAAGTGGGTGAGGATAAATACAATAAAGGTAAATAAAGTACCTAGGTGAACATGAGCTAAGGTAAATACCTACTCTAACAAATGTAAGTTAATTTTTTTAACATGTTTATTGTTGTATTTGTGTGTGTAAATTATGGGCATTACAACCGGCTGGTGGTAGAATTTTCTATGTTTCGAGATAACAACATATATTATGTTGTCGTGCAGTAAAATATTTTGATGCAATCGGCGGTAGCATACAAAAACGTTACCTTCCAAAAGAGAATAGAATATATATATATATAGGATTTTTATTTTCTCGCTCCATATTTTAAGAGAACAAATTTCTCATTAATATGTCATTTTATGTTCTAACATCAAAAAAATTCAAAAAAATTCTCATACAAAATAGCGAATTTTATTTTTTTGGTCTATTTTTGTGAGGACAGATTTGTTGCTAAGCCGAGTCACTTTAATTGTTATTATCAAAAATGTTTTTTTTTAAATTACATAGATTTTTAGCCAACATCATATATTATCATCTAATAGCATATAGCATAAAAACGCCACTCGCCAACAACGTATTTACATTTTGTTAATATTTTCCATTAACGCAAAAGTTGTTTTTTCCAGTTTTTCAACCAATTTGGATAGGGGCGGTTGGCTTCAAATTTTCATAGGTGCAAATGTAACACTATATCATATATTTAATACAAAAATACCACTATATCTACACATCACATTTGATTTTTTAAAAATCTAAACTGCTTATTTATAAAAATACAATTTTCAAATCAAATGTTCTAGCACAAAAATTGTTTGTATTATGAAATTATCTAATTTACAAGAGACATGGAAAATTACTTGTTGATGTTAAGATGTTGTTGTTTATTCAAAAGATTGGTCACATATGACCCCCTTTTTGTTCAGAATATAGAAATTTCCTACTAATTTTAGAAGGAATTTTATTTTATGAGAAATCATAGAAATTATCTGTGTACATATTTATATATGATACATGTGGCCTCTTTTCTCAATTTATTTTTATGATGTTGCTTCTGTTTCATATATGAAGCAATTCATTTTCATATGATGATGTTGTTGTTGGGTCCCTATTGTTTAAGCATGTTCTAAAATAGTCTATTGTACTCATATGCAATTTAATTAACGTATACTAAAAATGCAACAATACTTGAATTGTGTCAAAAAGACAATCGCTGCGTTGTAGTTGAATGATGTACTCTGAAATAGATGATCAGATTGCAATGCACTTTCAATGTCAACAAATGATGGCATATTTTCTAGTATATATGTTTCAGCATTAATTACTTCCTTTTCATTTGCGTCTTCATTAGCAGGAAGTCGTGTTACTATTTTGGAAACCACAGTGGCTTCACGAGTTGTTGTTTCATGTTTCCTAATGTGTTTTCCTATATTATTGTTACTTACTTTTCCCTTGCACAATTTGTTTTTAAGTACATGCAAATTTTTAAATCTTATTTCTATATGATTTGCAATTTTAACCATTTTTGTAACGACTTACGTAACGTTAAGTTGAATAGGCTAAATCAAATCGAGAGGATATTGTAGATGTTGTTACATACCTTCACAAATGTAACCATAAAAGTAATGTGATTTTCTTATAGTTTTGTCACGGTATTATGGGAATTTGATACCTGTATCCAAATATATCGCATAGAACATAAGAAAATAAGGATGGTTATAAAGACACATTTTGAAGATGTATATGTAGGTCTATGCATGGAAGAAATGGAACAAGGTTAATACAAATTGATGCGGGAAACCATATATAGGCATATAGAAAATTCTGAAACTACTAACCTTTAAGATGATGCTATTCTTATGATGCAATTGCCAATGTAAAGGTAACAACAATTGCAAATGTTCTGATAATTGTACCTGAATATGACATAGTACATAAAAATATAACATTAGCCTATTTGTTTCTATATGATTTGCAATTGTACCCATTTTTGTAATGACTTACGTAACTTTAAGTTGAATAAACTAAATCAAATCGATAAGATATTGTAGATGTTTATACATACCTTCACAAATGTAACCGTAAAAGTAATGTGAGTTTCTATCACAATTTTTCTTAAAAGCAAAGCCCATCCAAAGGCAAGGCATAGCCAAGCAAGTGATATGTATGAGCAAGTAAGGTAGAATCAATTAATGTATTAAGTATAAAATGCTGAATAGTTTCCATGTAAATAAGATATTGGAAGAATAAGAACACCTACGTGGTCCTCTTTAGATAAACTAAAAAAATTGCAACTCGAATTAATAATCTACACAATAGAATAGCATTTGCAAATTTGAGAAAGAAGATGAACAAGGAGAGAATCAACAATATCTTATTTGTTTTCACACTCCTAAAAAGGCCTCCACAAGATCTTATTTGCAGTAAAATCCATAAAAAGAAGCAAGCATCCATCCTAGAAATGAATATAAAATTAGACATGGATTTTCACTTCTGCTTAAAAGATCAGGAAAAGTGAACATAGAATTTCTCTTCCTCTAAAAATAATATTCTGTTAACATTTTATTCTTTCTTAGAAAAATTTTATATATATATATATATATATATATATATATATATATATATATATATATTGTTTCTCTTGCCTACTGAAATCCAATAAATATTCCCTGTTTCATATTATTTATGGCCTATTTCCTCTGCCTCTTCAAATGAGCACATGCAATTAGTTGTTTTATAATTCATGGTATATTTTGAAATAATAAAAACTTGACCTCATTAATGTTATCAAAACATGAATTCTTACCTACTATTATATTTTTATTACACTCAAGAACACGATACTTCAAAGTCCATATACTCTGTTTGCACAATTTGGCAATGGTTGTATAAGTTGGAATATCTAATTTTTTTAGATTATACATTGTGCAATCATTTCTATTTTCTTAATAATTTTCCAATTTTTTCCTAGTTTTATATAATAAGAATAATAAATTAGGAACACAAAGCCTTACAATAGTGTAAAGAGGAAATCGGGAGGGGTTCTCTGTATCCGCCATGTATATCCCCCACTTGTAACTCTATGAGGTAATAAAATGACTTAATCATTGGTAAGCAAAGAGCCTATTACATGAAGCATTTCTATGTTGTAGGAAGACTAGGATTCCATGCTAATCATGATATGGATTGCATATAACATTATTGATATAAGCATGTGCTGGAAGTAGGAAAGTGGAGAAGGATTCTCTATATCCCACTGATATCCTTAAGAAGCAATAAACTGACTTAGTCACTGCTAACAGTTGAACACATTTCTATGTTGTCGAAAAACTGGGATTTCATGACAGTGATGATATGAACTGCATATATAGTTGTAGTCGACTTCCTCCAGAGTGCAGTATTTTTATAAGCACATGTTGGAAGTAGGAAACCACAAGGGAGTCTATATATGCCCCACTCATATACGCAGGTTGCAATAAAATGAAAGTCCATACCATTTAAAAAATAACTAACATAAGTGAGCTACTGTGATTTGTGTAATTCAATATAAATGGAACGAATTCCAATAGAATCACGTGCCAAGAACTATAGTGTAGAAAAACGTCATTCAATTTCTATTTTTTTGCATATAAACCATAACATAATTAGACAGGCTAGATGTAAGGGTTATCATTGGTTGTATGAGTTCCTATAGGATATGTGTGGTTTGGATCAAAAAAGAAAGCCTTGCATGAAAGTTTTTAGAGACATTTCCTCATCAGCACATATAACAATTTGTGAAAATAAATGGTTATAATTAACCATTACAATTGAAAAGCTAAAAAAACAGTAGATAAAAGGAAAAAAAAGTTAATTTTTCAGTCAATTTTAGTTACCATTTATTGTATCTGAGCTTGAAATTAAAGTACTTGATTTCAATGAGATTTTCATTGAGAAAGCGAGATAAAATTAAGCGGCCTGCAAGGCCAAAATACATGTAAATTTGAAGTATTAAGATAGCTCCAAATAAGCGATGAAATTCCTATCTTCTGACCCGCACGCATTTCATTCATTTAATTTTTTCAAATTTACTATTATATTTTTTTCATCTAGATTTTTATACCATTTCATTTCTTTTTTTTTAGGATGTGATTTGAAAAAAACAATTACAATTGAATGGAAATCTAAGACAATGAATCAAGCATCCAACTGGGACCGCAAAATTTGATATAACAACACATGTGAAAGGTATAGAAAAGCAGCAAATGAACATCAGTATACCCCTCCCTCCATCACCATCTTTGGCTAAGAAAGTCACTCACTTGTAAGATTAGAATAAAATAATTAAAGTCGTATCTGGGTAAAACTCAATCTCAAAATCAATTGCAGAACTTTTTCCGTAGCTTTTGAATAAAAAATCAAAATCTTTCAGGCTACTCCGCTCTAATCAGGGTTCAAATTTGAAAGTTACATATACATCATGGACGAGGGATATAATAGTTTATGGCCATTTTTCTTTAGATTACACTGTTGTTTGACTTTCTTACTAGTATGTTATCCCAGGTGTTCAATACAGATGGGGATACTAACTTTTTCGGCTAAAACCTTAAGAATGTCATGTGCAATCATTTCAAACTTCAAATATAATCTGGAAAAGATAAGAAAACTAGGCCCTAAATTTCTCACAATCAGCAAGATTAAGGCTAAGGCCTTAAAAGTTAGCCAGTTCTTACAGAAAACAAAAATGGGATTGTTTTTTGGATTTCCTGAAATACCCCTGATTCAATAGACAGGAAAGATAACTTACCAATGTTAGGTTGCCATCAAGAAACACAAATAATAAATATAAAAATCAGATAAGATATTATTCCCAACAGAGAGAAAACTGACAGCACTAGGTAAACCCAAGAACTTGCACAAGAGAGTAACCTTTTGTAATATTATTTTTTTCAATTTCCAGATTTTTATAAAAATTGTTCTGCTGTATGATTGAAAAGAAGTGAGAAAGGAGGTGTGCTCAGAAGAACAAGAAAGGAAGAATAAGATGAGAGGTTCTCTCACTCCCATTTTTGAAACCCTTGAATTGATCCAGAGTTGAAAATAAAAGCATGCACCCTTGCGAATGGTCATAACTATTACTGAAACATGTACTTGAATGAGAAGGGAGGAGGAGAAAAATTGCAGAGATATGAACATGCTGATAATGATGACATACAGATTCAGTATAAAGGACAAAGAGGGGGATGGAGGAACGGCGTGATATGGATAAGGGGTGTTCATACTAACCACACACAGATCATAGATCACAACTGAGAGCAGGGGATAATATCTAGCTCCCCTTAGAAGATAACATAATCAAACAGGTATGGCAGAAGAGGTTTTAGTACCTTGAATGGATTTTTGCATTCAATGCCCATAAAAACACAGAAACCAAATGTATCTTCTTCTACTTACAGATATAGTCAAAGATATCTTCTGCTACCTACAGATATAGTCAAAGATACTCTGATTTTGTTTTTTTTGGTATACAGAGCCCCTACATGCATTTTATCATATGTGCACAGAGGGAATAATTGTTTGAATGTTTTAAAACAATAATAAATGGAAAACTGATGTATAACAATAAACTCGGAGGTTCCCTACACAGAGCTTCTGTGTACAACAAATTTTAGCTTGTCAAAACTTTTTTAAATTAAAAACTGTTACAAACTGAACTGTCAAATGAGCAGTAACCAGAGGAGTTGTACCATGGGTGAAAACTGTGTCTAGGGGTCATTTTCCTTGAGCACATTGTTTTGGTTTTTCTGGTATACATAGTCACAAAGTTCTCCAGCCAGGTGTCCTTTCTCATGCTCTATCTACATGCTGAGTACATCTTAATAGTTTAATGACTGATCACTCATCAACAGAATGTAATCAATGAACTCACTGCCAGCAACCAAATCCAAAATATTCGAATCCAAACTGCTGAAAAACTTATGGTGAAGCATAGACAAGGCACGGGACATTTGGGGAAAAAGGGGAAAAGTGACAGCCGGAAGAAAATACCAGCAAGCCTTCAAGCAAAAGAAAATAGATCCATTTAAAAAACAATCACTATTTCATTAAAATCTGAACCCTATGAAATGTGATACTCAGAAAAATACCTATATCTTCAAAATCGCAGGATCTCACAATAAACACAACACACAAAGTGAGGAGGAAAATCCTTGTCTGTTTGGCCACCACCTTGTACAGGAAGCTACTGCATGGAGGAAGGCATGTGGTTGCTGCAGCAGGCCGCCGCAGGAGCAGCCAATAGCAAAAAATAGGTAATACCTCCGCCACAGAAAACTTTTCCCAAACAGGTAATACCTGCCACACTCACAATAAAGTCAAGGAAAAAACCTCAACCAATCATATGCAAGATATTAAAGCATCAACATTAGAAAACCAATAATCAAAACAAAAATTTATTCAAACATTACAATATGTTGGCTCCGCATAAGGTATTAACAAATTAATAGGAGAAGGTGAATCCAATAGTATCATGTGCTCATTCTTTTTGAATTTTTTGTTTTTATAAAGGTTTTGAGTGTTTATAATTTTCCTTAGTGAGATAGGTTGTCTTTAGAAATAACACATTTTTTTCTTGGCTTTCTCTAAAATTAATTTAATTTTTAATAAATAAAATAATTAGGTAAGGTATTTTTCGTGTATGTATATGTAAATATGACTTTATATATATTATTCATATTCAACATAAATTTTATGACACAAAAATGATTCTATTGATACTTCCAAGATTTATGAAGAGAATAAATGTGAGGAAAACATATTTTCCTCAAGCCTAGTCAAGCATACAAAATGTATTGAAGAGAAGGATGATGTTGCCATTCCTCAACCTCCTAGTTCTTCAAAGATTCATAGTCCAAAAAAATGTCTAAGATTATTGAAGTTCTTCGACCCATTCATCTATATGAGGATACTAACCTAAATATGGGTGAAGGATGGATGGTGGTGAACAAAAAAATTAAAGGAAAAATAATTATTGAAGCTCTAAAGATAAACCTTGACTCTCAAAGTTTGTAGAACCATGGAAGAAAGGATTGTGTTTAGTGGGTGGTCAAGTGGCTTTGACTCTTCGGCCTTTAGGGGCCTTCCTTTTCTTTGGTGTGTTCTTCTCCTGCTTTTGTACTTGGGTTGTCTGCATGTTTCTTGTATGGTCTTTATGGATGCTCCACTTTGTTTCGATTATGAGCCTTGATGGTTATCTTCCGGTTTGTACAAAAAATTTTGATCCCTTAAAAATCAAATATTTACATAATCTACAAAAAAAGCAACATTATTTTTCTCTCTTTGATATTTTTATTCAAAATAAAATAAGATTTTGTTTTTGTTTTTTATATACAAATTTTTCATATATATTTCCTCTTTTTTTTAAAGGGTGTACTCAGTCTATTCTTTATTTTGATTTTTAATACAAAAAAATGTTTATATTTAATAGATTGCTCCGTAATTTTTTATTCATATTAATTCTAGTTCAACTTTTAATTTCTTAAAAATATGTACATTCACCTAAATTGTTATAAATTTCTTCTCTTGTTGAATCCATGTTATACATGTTAAAACAAGTGGTTACTTTCTAATGCCTTTGGGAAATGTTTAAGAAACATATCTCAAAAGATTTCAATACTTTCTAATTTTAGATTTACAAAGAAAAAACCATACAAAAATAATGATAGTTAAGAAACTAATTTATAGAATTGTGTAATTGTTGTATGTTATAGTATTAAAATGTTTGTTATATTACATGATTACTATTAAATGCTATAGCAGATCATACTAGAGGGAGTACAAGTTGTTATAGTTCCAATAGTAACAACCAATATTGTGTGAATCTAAGAAGATAAATGTAACGCCGCATTTTTCCCACATAAATCCTCGTGAAACCAAGTAGCAAGGAAAATTATGGATTAATTTTTTTAAAGGTTACAAGGGCCTAACTAGTATTTTAATTAAATCCCAATTATAAAATTTTAAACAATTATATGGTAGTCGGGACTAAAATAATAGTTAATTACTATTGACCCAACCCTTATTAAAAATATTTTGATTTAATTTCCACTATTAAGTTCCACTGCTTAATTCAAATATTAATCAATTTTACTCCTTGTTATTCAGCCCCGAAGGTCTTATTAAATCTATTTATTGAATGGCCCCAAATAAAATTCAAAATTTTATTAAGTAAGATTAATAATCTCCTATTTTAAAATAAAACATGTTAACATGGTTTAGTATCCAAAGTGTCAAGGGTACACAACATGGTTTAACCCCTTTGGCCCCATTTGACATTACACACACATCTTTTGTGATGCAAGTTTCATCCTACACCCTTAGATACAATCTTTCTCAACCCTTAGATCTAGGTTTTGTAAAAGTAACCCTAGAAATCCTTATGGAATGCCATATATTCATTTCTTCAACCTATTCCATCATTTTCTCTTGTTTGTTTTGCAGGTTAAGGAAGAGGGCAAGAGGATGAAGCCATGGAAGGAAGCTCAAACCCTTGGATGGATACTCACAAGAAGAGTGATAGTTTTAGCATCCCTCTCCTAGGGTTTTCTTATCTTCAAAATGTCATTTTTTCTAGTTATTGTTGGCATCTCATTTGTAAAGAAATTACCCAAATCAGGTTGTGGTATTTGCCCAATATATTCTGGTTTATTTTGAGATTTGGGTTGTAAATCTACACATTTGAATCTTGTATATTTCTCATTTAAATGTGTCTATTTATACATGTATGCATTCATGTCCTAAAAACCCCTTTTTTATTTTTATTTGTACAATCTAATAAAAAAATTACTTTATATAAACTTGGAGACGACCATCTTATTTTATATTAATCTTTAAGAAATATATATATATATATATATATATATATATATATATATATATATATTTTATAAAAGTCACAGAAACGAATTTACACACAGGCCATATAAAAATAAGGGTTGGTGTGACTATATTGGCCGCGTAAACATGTACTGGCCACATTTTATTTGGGGGAGTATGGTTTAATAAATAGTTTAAGGGTTTCAAATTTTTGGGGAGGGGCTCTGACCCCACCCTCACCCCATATACATGTATATGGGTTGGGGTGGGGTTGGCACCCCTCCCCCAACCACCGTATTCTTATTAATTAAAACACATACTAACTAGAGCCGTAGCCCTAACGTATATTCACCTTTATTTTTATTATAAAAGTATATATATATACTTTTATAAAAGAAGATATATATATATATATATATATATATATATATATATATAAGTCACAGAAACGAATTTACACACAGGGCATATAAAAATAAGGGTTTGTGTGACTATATTGGCCACGTAAACATGTACTAGCCGCATATTATATTTGGGGAGTATGGTTTAATAAATAGTTTACGGGGTTTCAAATTTTTGTGGGGGGGCTCCGACCCCACCCTCACCCCATATACATGTATATGGGTTGGGGTGGGCTTGGCACCCCTCCCCTAACCACCGTATTCTTATTAATTAAAACACATACTAACTAGAGCCGTAGCCCTAAGGTATATTCACCTTTATTTTTATTTTTATTTAACTATTGGTTTTCGGTTGAAAAGTATATTAGGATTATATATATATATATATATATATATATATATATATATATATATATATATATATATATATATATATTCATGCATATATTAATTCTTGATAACAATATTAATATAATGATATTTAAATTTTGAAATTAGTCAAAGTATATTATTATTATGTATCAATCATCTAGCAATAATACATATATGTATTTACTAATCAAGTTTCCTATTTAAAATAGGAGATTGCAAAAAGAGTGGGGAATAAAACATTGCAATTGTAAAATTTTACGAATAAGATTTAATTATAATAGTGCAAATATTTGTGTATTTGTCAAATTTAACAATTTATCACCACCCTTTTGTTTATATAAAAGATTTAAAGCTATATTCAATTTTGGTTCATCCATTTTCTTAATTCAAAACCTATTGTAATAAGAAGAAAATTATTCTATAAAAACAATTTCATATATTCTCTCTTATAAACCATTTGAATAAGAGAATATTAAACATACCCAAATGAAATTTATCTCATTCAACATAATTTTTAATAATGCAAGAGGATTAATATTTTATTTCTCTTGAAGATTCTAACTTTTCCACATGGATTTACCTTACAACTTCCAAAGAAAACTTAGATTGGATAAATATTATTCCTTTCATTATAAAACCCTTAGAAAGTTCACATTTCAAAGAAGTAATGCAAATCACCATAAAAATTTGCAAGGATTTAACCAATGAATAAAATTGAATCCAATGTAGTATTGATACAAAACATAAGTGAAGGTTCATAATATTACAAACTACAACTTCACATGCCTTTCTCCCACAAGAGTACTTCTTCTATTGAACTCCATCATCTTCACCAATAATTAAGCACACAACAAAATGGGGGAGTAGGAAACACTCTCCACCCAACTAAAATATAAAATGAGAGAGAGAATCCTTCTCCCTCAATGGCCCCGAGGGTTATTTAGAAAACCATTGCAACTCAAAATGGCTTCGACGTACATTCAATCAAGACAATCAATGAAATAATACAATACTAGTTTTGCAATAAATCAAAAAATATTGAAACACAAAGGCTTCATAATAAATCCATGGAGGAGAAAGGAATATGGGGGTTATTATTATGCCTCCCAAGGGTTTGGGTGTCCACCTATGAGCTTCAAAAAACTCCATCACAATACACACAACACTCTTATGCCTCCCTCCAAGAAGATACACCACTCTTATGCATCCCAAAAAAATCAACACACTCTCATGCCTCCCTTGCTCTTATGCCTCACTCAAGAGAATAACAAGACAAACATAAAACATATTTATCAACAAGGTGGACATTCCAACATAAATCCCTCCTAAAATACCCAATAACATTTCTCTTATGCCTCCCTCAAGTTTAACCCCATTTCCATTTCTCCCACAACCTAACAAACAATTCTATTTCAAAAATCATGAACATGTTAACAATCAACATCTACACATAAGAGCACAAGAAAATAACAAGGTAAAAAAAAATGTGGAGATCTACCTCACCTATTAAGTGTATCACTACACAACAAGCTCCAAGCCTTCCAAAATCCTAAGCCACCACAATCCACTCCAAGCTCCATTCTCAAGCAAGCTCTCCAATATTACAAGTATTACCCCAAAATAAATGAGCGAGGTAAGTAACCCCACATACTTCCCAAAAATCCCAATAAATAGAAATGAGGGGAGGGAGATGATGTTTCTCAATGTAGGATTCTACACCATTTCTTCTCCATCCCACATCACCCAAGTAAAACCCATACCCCAAGAAATAATAAATGGGTGTTTCGGAGGTATGAAAAACCTCTTACACACACCACTCTAACCCACACCCTATAAGGACAAAACTTAAAGACATGTAAGAGTTCAATTAAAACTCACCTTTTGACTTCCAAAACACATAATGGGGTCTATTTTTTACCCCCAACCCATAGGTAAGGTTGGTATAAGAAATAAAGAGGTGTGGGACAAGCTTAGCTTGTCCCACAAGCCTCAAAATTGGCCCTTAAGGCCAAATCTAAATTTCCCAAGTAGGGTGGAAGGTACAACACTCAAAATCACATACACTCAACTAATAACCACAAGAAACAAAGACCCAACCACTCTAATAAATGAATCCTTTTGTCACATCCAAAATTAACTTAATAATATGATTAGTTTACTAATCTAGACACATAAATTAATTAATGATAAAAGGGATTTACATCACCATAAAATATCATACTAAAAATTAAATAAAAGAAAGGAAAATAACTATACTGAGACACCCTTTGTCACAATTGGAAGTCACCCCCATGGGAACCCCTAACAAAAAAAGAAGACAACAACATTACACAAGGCGCCATGGTGACCAGATTACCAATATCCTACATTCCTTCGTTGTTGGTACCCTATCCCACGTAGTTTTTGTTGTGATATAACTACCTAAAAAAATCACACAATACCCTTCTAACGTCATGGCCATATTAAGAATGTCGAACTAATAAAATGCTTGTATCTAGATATAAATTTCAACATCAAATATCATAACTACTAATGCTTAGACCAAGTAATTCAAAAATTACTCGATTTTCAACATTTAGATTCTACTCATATGTTAGTTTGCAACTAAGATAATAAATCAACTCAATCATCTAATTTAAGAAATACTTTCAGTCTTTCCAAGTTTTGTCAATTCTTCAATATCAAATAAATCATAAAATAACTTTAAACATCATCAAAAAAATCAATACGAAAATAATTTGAAATATAAACATATAACTAACTAACAACACATCATTATGTTCCATACTTGAATGTCTATCAAAATTTAATTAGTTCGGTTACGAATGTCGATCCTTCAAATTCCATATCACAATGTGTTGATGTCATTTGTCTATTAATTTTTACAGTACAATGTGCAATGATTTCTATGTGTTCAATCACATGGTTAGATTAAATATAACAAAATAATATCGAAGAGTAATGATATTATAATCAATTTATAACAAGGAAACCATTCTAGTTAATTTTATTATCCTTAAATTCCCATTAGGGTTCATAGTACAACATACAATCAAAATAATAATAACAAAAACACAATGGAGTCATGATGTCCCATGCATCTTATTAGCATGTTAACTAGAATGAAGTAGTACAATTTACGATTATAAACAATTCCAAAATTATAATCATTGTTCATTTGGTGTTGAACATAATGACAATACATCCCCCTCCCCTTACATTTGACTTCCTCCCGAATTCATGGATAAAGAGGTAGGGAACAATGCAAAGGAAATAGGATCACACCCTTTGTGGAATTCCTTTTCTTGAAGAGTGTGGGTCATAGAACCCAAGCTTGGTCCAATTCAATTCAACAATAAGAAGGGAGAGTGAAAGGGATGAGTCCTAAACTTTCTTTAAGTAAGGTTGTAAAAATTTAATTCTATAGAGTAACTCTACGTGACCAACCAAGCTACAAAAATAGCATCAAAATAGGAAATAGTCAAAGGAATCTCAAGAAGAACCACCAAGGTAAAAGAGTAGCGTTGAGAAGTCTATCTACTCGAATGACCGCACATCACTCATGGACACGACATACTACAATAATAAATGTTAATACTTCCACTTAGGTTTGGTTACACTTCAATGTTTGTTATTTAGAGAAGGCTAGAAAAAATAAACCATGACCAACAATTTGTATGCGAGAAACGTATCTACTCAAATGTCTCACAATTTTGAGGTCACACAAGATAAGGTTTAACAACAAGGAAAGACACTTAAGATAGCTAAACATTTACAATCAAGAAAACTATTCATGGGAAGCACTTGTATAACTCGAAAGGATTCAATTGAATTTTCATGGTAATATTAAAAAGCGAATCATGGCCACAAGGTTTCCTATAGCTTGATTTTACACTTAAATTGAACACACAACACCAACCTAATTTATAAAAGTTAAACATTTAGAAAATATTTCCACTAGAAACCAACATATCAATACAAGAGGCACCACTCACTCTACATAACACAATAGAATTTATTTATCTTAAATCTTTCTCAAGCTCAAACAACTATAAAAGAGCACATGCATAAGTCGTAACACAAAAGATCACTCAAGGGAGCTAGAGAGAAATAAAAGTAACAAGAGGGGTCCAACTACAATCTAGAGGTGCATCAAACAAAATAATTCGCGTAACATCTTACCAAAACAACTTGTACTTTCCTTTCCCAACTGTAAAAGGGGAAAAAACAATAAGGTGTCACAAGAAAATAAGAAGATAATATGAATTCCCAAAGTTATTTCATATCCTTAACATATATTGCCTTATAATTTCAAATAACCTAGGTAACCAAGGATAAATTAGCACACAAGGGGGTTGTTTTTCTTAAAAGAAGATATAAGACCCAATCCTAAATACCACAACTCACACTCATCGAGTTATGAGGCGAAAGGGTATGATGACCCAAAACTACCACAAGGAAAAGTACACACATCTATGAATAAGGGAGTACTATACAAGTAGAATATATCACTAGTAACAAGGTGTTTCACAAATTTGGATAGGTGAAAAAACTAAGGGTTCAATTATACATTACACTTACTAGACATAAATCTTACTCATTTTATAAACCAACTATTAAGTCAAAAGTTATAGTTCCTCTTGTTAAGCCCCTTCGTAAAAATTTCGTAGTTAAAATGTTCCTTCTATTATGACATTACATGTTTGCATCATTAAGAAGCATCACTAATGTTGGCATGATATCTTTCCTTTCTATATAGGCGAAACACTCTTGTTTATTTTACTTCTAGGGAAGGTAGATGGATAAGTTTCATTTCTATTTCTCACATAGTTTCATTTCTTCTTTTAATCTACGAAGATTATATCAAGAAACCATTTCCCTTTTCCTAATGTTCCATTTTATTTGTTAAGTCTCAAAATCAAGTTCCTTAAATAGGGTTTCATTATGATCAATTAATCATTTTACCAAATAGATTTTAATGAGAAGGAAGAGAAAAACATATCACACTATTACCTTTTTAGGGATAAGAGATAGATCAACATATCACATTTTTAATTCTAAAGGAACAAGACACATTCCACATAACAACCACATCATTAATATTGTAAGAACAAGGAAAAATTCACTAACATGAGTCATGCCAAGATTTCAAGGGTTTACTAAAGAATTATAAGCATCACTAAACACTCTTATTGGGTCCCCACAAGCCTCAAAAAAAATTTACGAAGAAAAGACCCATTAAAGTGGCATATTTACTTTTACGCATTAAAGAGGTTTAGCAATGTTTGTTGTTTAGACTCAAAATTTATTCACATAATTAGACAAGGGAAGGTTCCAATCAACCTTCGTACTTCCAAAATATACCACCAACCCAACAACAAGATGACAAGGAAACATTTTACTCCAAAGAAACCACATTTTTCCATAAGAAGACATCAAATGTAAGACGACAATCAACTATAGTACTCAAACATGGACTTTTCAACCAAGAGTTATAGTTTCTATAAAAAAGCACAAAATAAGTTCCACTTTGAGATTAAAATATTAATATCTACCAAACTAACATCTCTAAGAGAAAGGTCCAAAAGACTCAAAAGCATCCATAAATGTCTCCATGTAACCCAAAGATTAAAAGGCCATATATTGTTATTCATAACAATTTAAAAAATTAAGGCAAGGGTAGACTTATTTATAGGTCAACGAGAGAAAAAAAAAGTACACTTAATTAAACACATTTCCCAAATGGGCTTAAATCTAACCATAATTACCAAGATGCATACAATCCATAAGTCAATACTTTCTATAAAGAAACAAGGAAACCATGATAAAACTTAGCATGCCACAAATGGAACGTCATATCCAAACAAAACATTTATCCACTAAAATCTACAATCACCCAAAGTTAATCTGATCCTAACACAATTCAAAATCCCTAAATCAAACACCTCTACTCGACAAGGATTAAAATCTTACCAGATTGCAAGAGAATCACCACCACTGATATCAAACTACCAACTAGACCACACGACACAACGAACTCTCTTTCTAGCAAGGTTGAGTGACGAAATAATCACTCTAATATCCTAGACCTACTAAAGGTTTCATCCTTCTAAAACCAAGGCATAACTTAAAGCACCTATGAATAAATTCAAGACACCTAGGGTGTACCCCCATACAACGAAATGTCATAATACAAACAGCGTAGAACCATCTCAACAACATGCAAGAAAGAATCACGTAACATTTAGCTAAGTAGCCAACAAGATAAATGAGCTCTGAGTCACCAATCAAAGTAAAATCCAAGAAATATCAAAAATCAAGGAAAGTGGCTAAGTAGCCACATTGAATCCTCAGAAAATCTCGTAAAAATATAAATAACAAAAGGAGCCTCAGAGCTTCTCAATCAAATCATAAATAAGATGTTGGTCCTTGATAAAATAACATAAGTTTACGAATGTAAAATACAGAAGGTCAACATCACATTCACTTTGCAGCCCTTCATGGCCACCAATAGGGGTACTATACCTCGAGCTCAATTCTAAGAACGCATACATAAATCTGGATCAAAAACCACACCAAGACCTAATATCCACTTACTCATACATGGATTAAGTTGCCAAAGCGGAAAAAAACTAGCTCGTCTAACCACTGAAGGAAAAAGGGGAGCTTTAGGTGACTAAACAACTTCTAATTTACTTTGTCTGACCCTAGAACACAACCACTAATGCCAAACCACAAGAATCACACCATACAATTTATCATTTCAACAAGGAAGAGTCTCAATTTGGTCGTCACATCACATGACTAAAAACAAAGAGCTAAGGCTCATCAAACAACATCTTTACAAGAAAACGAATTTCTTAACACACCAGAATTTTGCAAGAATACAAATTTAATTTAACATTTTTAGTTACCTGGGTTCAAAAAAATGCCACTAGGTGAGTACAACAATTCAAACAACTTTATTATTTTATTATTATTTTAATCATGGCGAGTCTAAATTTTGCTAAGCGGTTTGCGGGTTTCAATGTCATCCCGGGGTGAAAGCATTGAGCATACGGCTTTGATACCAAGTGTAAATCCCATATTTTCCCCACATAAATCCTAGTGAAACCTAGTAGCAACATGAAAAATTATGGAATATTAATTTTTAAAAGGTTACAATGCCTTAGCTAGGATTTTAATTAAATATCGATTATAAAATTTTAAACAAGTATATGGCGATCGAGACTAAAATAATAGTTAATGCCTATTGAATCAACCCTTATTTTAAATATTTTTATTTAATTTCCACTTTAACATTTATTTTTAATTCAAATATTAATCCATTTTACTCCTTGTTATTCAAATTTCTAAAGGTCTTATTAAAACTATTCATTGAATGACCCCAAAATTAAATTAAATTTTTTTTTAGGTAATATTAACAAGCTCCTAATTTAAAACAAATGATGTTAAAATGGTGTAATACCCAAAGTTTCAAGGGTACACAACATGGTCTAACCGTTTTGGCCCCATTTGGAATTACACACACATATTTTAATTAAAACATTCCCACCTAAATACCCCATCACTTAAGTGATGTAGGGTTCATCTTACACCCTTAGATCTAATATTTCTCAACCCTTAGATCTAGGTTTGGAAAAAGTAACCCTATATATCCTTATGGAGTGCCATGTATTCATTTCTTCAAATTATTCACTCATTTTCTCTTGTTTGTTTTGTAGGTTAAGGAAGAGAATGAAACCATTGAAGGAAGCTCAATCCTTTGGATAGATACTCAAAATAAGATTGATAGTTTTACCATCCCTCTCCTAGGGTTTTCTTATCTTCAAAGTGTCATTTTTTTCTAGTTATTGTTAGCTTCTCATTTGTAAATAAATTACCCAAACCGGGTTGTGGGTATTTTCCCAATAAATTCTAGTTTATTTTGATATTTGGGTTGTAAATCTAAACATTTGAATCTTGTATATTTCTCATTTACATGTGTCTAGTTATACATGTATGCATATATACTCTTAATGTTTTAAAAACCCCTTTTCTATTTTGTTTTTTTATTTTTATTTTTACAATCTGGTACAAAAACTAGTTTATATAAACGCGGATACCACCATCTTATTTTATATTAATCTTCATGGAATACGTTTATATATATATATATCTTCTTTTATACAATTCGCAGAAACGAATTCACAGACAGGCCGTATAAAAGTAACGGTCGTTGTGACTGTATTGGCCGCATAAACATGAATTGGCTAGATATTTTATTTGGGGAATATGGTTTAATAAAGATTTTACGACGTTTAAAAGTTTTGGGGGAGGGGCGCCGACCGCATCCCCACCCCATATACATGTATATGGGTTGGGGTCGGGTCAGCACCCCCCCCCCAACCATATTCTTATTAACTAAAAAACATACTAACTATTGCCGTAGCCCTAAGGTATATTCAACCTTAGTTTTACTTTTTTTTAAACTTTTGGTTTTCAGTTGAAAAGTATATTAGGATAAAATACTAGTTTTATATGTGTGTGTTTATATATATATATATATATATATATATATATACTATGAATATATTAATTCCTGATAATAATATTAATATAATGATATTTAATTTTTGAAAGTAGTCAAAGTATATATTATTATTATGTATCAATTATCTAGTAAGAATACATATATGTATTTACCAATCAAGTTTCCTATTGAAAATAGGAGATTGCAAAAAGAGTGGGGAATTAAACATTGCAATTTTAAAATTTTACGAATAAGATTTTACTACACCTAAGCAATTATAATAGTGCAAAAATTTGTGTATTTGTCAAATTTAACAATTTATCACCACCCTTTTGTTTATATAAAAATTTTAAAGCTATATTCAATTGTGGTTCATCCATTTTCTTAATTCAAATCCTATTACAACAAGAAGGAAATTATAACATAAAAATAATTCCATATATTCTCTCTTATACATCATTTGAATAAGAGAATATTAAACATACCCAAATGAAGTTTATCTCATTCAACATAATTTCCAATAATGCAAGAGGATTAATATTTTCTTTCTATTCAAGATTCTAACTTTTCCACATGGATTTACCATACAACTTCCCAAGAAAACTTAGATTGGAGAAATCTTATTCTTTTCATTATAAAACCCTTAGAAGGTTCACATTTCAAAGAAGTAATGTAAATCACCATAAAAATTTGCAAGGATTTAACCAATGAATAAAATTACATCCAATGTACTATTGATACAAAATATAAGTGAAGAGTCATAATAATACAAGCTACAACTTCACATGCCTTTCTCCCACAAGAGCACTTCTTCCATTAAACTCCACCATATTAAAAATAATCAAGCACACAACAAAATTGGGGAGTAGGAAAACTCTCCACCCAACCAAAATATCCAATGAGAGAGAGAAGTTCTCTCTCATTGGCCCCGAGACCCAACAAGGAAGCAATGAGGGTTATTCAGACAACCATGGAAACTCAAAATGACTTCCACATACAAATTAAATCAAGACAATAAATAAAATAATACAAAACCAATTTTACAACAAATCAAAAAATATCAAAACATAAAGGCTTCATACTAAAGCCATGGAGGAGAAAGTAACATAGGGGTTCTTCGATTCCTCTAAAGGGTTTGGTTTTCCACCTATGAGCTTCCATAAAATCCATCACAATACACACAACACTCTTATGCCTCCCTAAAAGAATATACACCACTCTTATGTCTCCCTCAAGATTCAACCCACTCTTATTCTTCCCTCACTCTTATGCCTCCCTCGAGAGAATGACAAGACAAACAATAAACATATTTATCAATAAGGTGGATATCCCAACTCAACTCCCTCCTAAAATACCCAATAACATTTCTCTTATGCCTCCCTCAAGTTTTACCCCCATTTCCATTTCTTCAAAAACCTGAGAAACAAGTCTATTTCAACAATCATAACCAATGTAATAATCAACATCTATATGTAAGAGCACAAGAAAATAGTAAGGAAAAAACAAAGGTGGAGATCTACCTCACCAATGAAGAGTATCACTACACAAAAATTTCCAATCCTTCCAAAATCCTAAGCCAACACAATCCACTCCAAGCTCCATTCTCAAGCATGCTCTCCAATATTATAAGCATTCCCCAAAAATAAATGGTCATGTAAGTAAGTAACCCCACATACTTCCCAAAATCCCAATAAATAGAAAGGAGGGAGAGGGAGATGTTGTGGCTCCATGTAGATGCCACATTATTTATTCTCTATCCCACATCACCCAAGTCAAACCCTTACCCCAAGGCATAATAAATGGGTGGTTGGGAGGTGTGACAAACCTCTTACACACACCACTCCAACCCACACCCTATAAGTAAAAATCAATTAAACATATGCAATAAAAATGTAAATAAAACTCACATTTCACCTTCCAAAACACATAATGGGGTCTTTTTGTGACTCCCAACCCATAGGTAGGGTTGGTATAAGAAATTAATAGGTGTGAGACAAGTTTAGCTTGTTCCACAAGGCTCTAAAATTGGCCCTTAAGGATAAATCCGAATTTCCCAAGTAGGGTGGAGTGTATAACACTCAAAATCACATACACTCAACAAATAACCACAAGAAACAAAACCCAACCACTCTAATAAATGAATCGTTTTGTCACATCCAAAATAAACTTAATAATATGATTAGTTTACTAATCTAGACACATAAATTAATTATTAATAAAAGGGAATTACATCACCATAAAATCACATACTCAAAAATTAAATTAAAGAAAGGAAAATAACTATACACACACCCTTGGTCACAATTAGCCCCATGGGGACCCTCTAACAAAAATAACAAGACAACAACATTACACAAGGTGCCATGGTGACCAGTTTCCAATATCCCACATTCCTTCGTTGTTTGTCTCCTGTCCCTTGTAGTTTGTTGTGATATAATTACCTACAAAATCACACAAAACCCTTCTGACCTCATGGCCATATTAACAACGTCAAACTAATAAAACGCTTATATCAAGATATAAATTTCAGCATCAAATATCATAATTATTAAAGCTAAGACCAAGTAATTCAATAATTACTCCAATTTTCAACATTTTGATTCTAGTCATACAACAGCTTTCCAACTTAGATCACAAACCAACTAAATCATCTAATTTAAGAAATAATTTCACTTGTTCACAATTTCTTCATTTCTCCCATATCAAAGAAATCATAAAATAACTTTGAACATCATAATAAAAATCAATAGGAAAAATAATCCGAAATATCAACATATATCTAACCAACAACACATCATTATCTTCCATATTCAATGTCTATCAAAAGTTAGTCTATTCGGTTACGATGAATGTCTATCCTTCAATTTCCATATTGAAATGTGTTGATGTCATTCTTCTATTAATATTTACGGTATAATGTGCAATGATTTCTATGTGATCACCAAAGTGTTAGATTAAATATAACAAAACAATATCAAAGAGTAATGATATCACAATTAATTTATAACAAGGCAACCATTCTAGCTAATTGTCTTATCCTTAAATTCCCATCAGGGTTCACAATACGACATACAGTCAAAATAATAATAACCAAAACACAATGGAATCATGATGTCCCACACATCTTATTAGCATGCTAACTAGAATAAAGCAGCAAGGTTTATGATTATAAACAATTCGAAAATGATAATCATGGTTCATTTAATGTTGAAAATAAGTGAGCATTACAATAAAGGATTATGTACATTGTATGTTTAATGGAATTCAATATTCTCCTAGACATTATTGTATGCCGAGATACTTTGGCTCATTAAATATTTTAAGATTTTAATTTTCATTTAATATTATTTTTATTAATCTTAAATAGTTTTAACTTTTATTTTTTGAGTGTTCACGTCGTTTTCTTCTTGAGTCGCTTGAAATTTCGGAGTATTGATTTATAAATTTTCAATAGAACAATGATAGGCATAATATTAATTAGGATTTAAATATTTGTGTCAACAATTTATCAATTAAAATCATTAGGAAAGAGAATATGCACAAGGTTGCACTCAAGAGGTTAGCTAAGTACAAGATGGAATTAGATAAATAGGAACTGATATTAGCTCATGAGAGAATCATGTATTTGAATGTTATTTGGTTGAGATACGGCATTGAAGGTTACTTATATTTAATTCATATTATGTTAAACTTATATTTTAAAAAGAAATCCTTGAAAATTAATAGGAGGTGCGAACTCGTAGTACGAACAACTTTAAGATTGTTCATATCTAGAATCTCAACATCTCGATTATTGAAAATTTGTCATAAATTATTTATGGATTTAATGTTTGAAACTATAATATATTCTTGCGAAGGAGAAATAAAACTCTATATTTTATCTATTGAATCTAAGTATTCACATTTTGGTAAAGCAATGATATTTATAAAACTTGAATTGTATGCTATCACAAACATAAACTAATAGTTGTATTGTAGTATCTCTTAAGTATTGGATTTCAAGCCTATAAAAAATTGACGACAATAGTCATTGATAAGTCTTGCTGAAAGTCCTCGCTATTAAAGAAGTAATCTGTAGAACCATTTTAGGTAAAAAAAAATTGAGACGTCATTGAAATAAATACCTAAGTGGGTTGTCGTTCTCAGAATAATGTAGTCGTGGTACACGAAGGTACACGAAGGTAGTGAATATTTTCAAAGTAATATCCTTTACCATTTTAAACACTAATATGAGTATAGACAAAAGCACAAGTAAATTATAAGAATCCACCTCAGGCGCTAATGTACTATAAAGTAGAGAATGTGTATGCATGGAATGATAATTTCAATACATACCATGCTAGAATTCTAATTCCTTAGAATGTAGCTTGTAACTAATATGCATCGGTGAATGTTCATCATATACGGGATCCATCCATGTACATATGAGATGAGGTGAAACTAAATTGTAGATTTGAAAATAAAGGTGATCCCCTATGAAGGGTAGATTAGAGAACACTAGATGTCCTGATTTGGATACTTGAAAATACATTTACGATAATGTGTCTATTGAATAGATGGGGATATTAATAAATATAAATATTAAATATTTACATTTATCCTTATTATTAAATTATTTCAAAAGTTCATTTTTATCATCTTAATCAAGGACATGAGAGTCATGATTTGTATTGATATAATATTGGTTAATCTATTTTTATACATGGATTGAATGATTAAGGCCATGATAATTTTTAAAGAGGGAATTTGTTCCATATCGGATAACAAATATTTTTGAGGATTAATTTTTTTAATTAGATTAGTTAATAAAGCATATTTTTAAGGGATCGAGAACCCCATGCAATAACCGAAAGATAAGCTCAAAAGGCCCAAAAGTGAAACATCAACGAACAAGGCCCCATGGGCCCAAGGAGAGACAATCAGCCAAGTCGAAAACTAGAAAACGAAAAAGCGTCAAAAGAAGAAAGGACACCGAAAGGTAGACTTGTCAAAACTACTTGGCCCACTAGCCAAGGAGCCCTAACTACCATGGTATTTCCCTTTATGAGATCTAAGGCTCATCTTGAGAGGTGAATTTCCAGTTTTTCCTTTCTTCTTGTTGTTCACAACCTTCCAACCGTCCCCCATTAGGATCTACAATCTCGTTCGGGTGGACAGGAATACAAATTTCAAGAGATTCCTTATTTTCGACTTTGAAACCGCAAATAACCTGGGAATACAACGAGAGAAGCCTCCCCATTGCCTACAACTTATTGTGAATCAATAATTAGTTTAGTGTGATGTGAGACGGCCCCACCCTTCTTATTTTCCTTCTTCTCTTCCTTCTTCTTATCCATTTTATCTTCCTTGTTCTCTTCACGATTACTTGTATTACTATATGAAACGTTATTACTCTAATTTTCCTCATTAACATATACACCAAATTACTTGGATTAAAATACTTGCACCACAATACCCACCCCTTAATCAAATTCTTCATGATGAGGCAATCGAATCATGGTGACTAAGGTAAAAACATGTTCTGCATCTAAAAGGGAGACCTTCATAATCCAAGTTTTGTGTCCATATTGTATCCATGACTTTAAGTTCCATGGTGGCTAGAAAATTAGTAGTCATATCTATATACACAAAAATATGGGCGTGTGTGGTGTGCTCAAAAGATTCAATCCTATGACCAACCTCAAGTAATTTACCAAAAGCATCCATCATGGATCTGAAGCACTCTTCATTCTAGACGTGTAAAGGAAAATAGTGCAACCTTATCCACACAGGTCTTATAGTAAAATTTTAAGTTACTAGATTAAAGTTAGGGAACCGGGCCTTCATGAGAAGAATATGTTACTAGAAATCCCATATTTTACCAAAAATCAAGTCCCTATTAGAGGAGTTGTCAAACATTCCTATGAAAAGACTGCGAGCACAAGGATATGTGTTGACTATAACTTTGATTAATAGGGGCATCATTTTTCATATATCCATTTGTGTAGGGCTGGAAGGCCAGGACAACAACTAATGTACTGCAAATTATTCCTCTTGCTCGTAGAACTCAACCGAGTCGTGACATCCTTCCCAACCGAGACAACAGGCATTGATTTGGCATAACCCATGGGTTTAGAAGGAATTCTCCCACCATATCTCGTAACCTCCATAAAATAAATAGGCTCTCCCCTAGTCTAGCTCTACATCCTTTCTCCATGAAGTTCCCTACCAACAATAGTCATTCTCCCAAAACTTCCGTTAATTTGCAACATTGAAGCTTTGTGAGGGACACCCAAAATCATTCCCGCACCTCCATTTCCCACCAAAAGAACCTTCAAAGAGGTTTTGAGTAGGGAAAGAAACCTTCATAGGGTAAGAGACTTCCATTGGTACATGGGAGATCACAAGAAGAAAATCTCCCATGCTTTGCCATCCCCATACACTCTTTTTATTAGGGACGAGAGGACGGACCATTAACACATTTTTTCATACTAGACTCATACCCAACCCGTACTGTGATTTGTTCGGAGACACTGCACCACCGAAACTACCGTCGATGCCTTCAATCTCTAGTAGAAACCATACAAGCGCACCAATCCAAAGCATTAGGCCCATTTTTTCCATCTTTTAAGGATTTAGGACACAAACTATCAACAATAAGGTTTGCAACCATTTCTCTAGGGTTTCCCATATTTTCAGTATAGTAGGCTTAAAGTTTATGAGAATTCATCATTAGAACATTGTAATATGTATATTAATCTCTTCATTACTTTATATAGTGTATTTATGTCCCTTAGGAATAAAATTAGCACATCTATTTTTTAATGAGGTAGAATTTTATTTTCATATATTCACTATCTAACTTATAATAGAATCAAACTTAAACATGAATTTTAATTAAAAAAGTATCGTGCATCATTTTGTTTGCAAAGAGTATTTATATTGTCATTGTACACATTTTGTACTAGCATTATCATAAAAATTCAATCAATAAATGATGAATGCTCAATATTCCTCATGTAGATTCCCGTTTGTTTTGTTAAAGAATGAGAAAATACATTAATGGTGTAGACACCATAAACTGAAACCCTCTTGATTAAACATTTTAAAATGTCAAGTATAGTAATAAATTCACCACTTTAGATTCCTATTATATTTGGAGTGTAATTTTTTTATAATATCATAGAGCCATTATTCCATGATGTATTGGAAGAGATGATATTGTATGATTTACATGTTATGTATCAATAAAAAAACAAAATGGTATCTATGTTTTTGAATAGAAGCCCCATTATCAAAAAAGAATAATTATACAAAGAATAAAACCTTAAAGTAGACTCGAATATCAAATTTGATACATAAATATTAGAATGGAAACAATAATATGAGAAAGAAATAAGAAACCTTGGAGGATATGGACAAGTAAGAAAAATTAGTAAATCTGTTAACTAAATGGTATATAATATATTCTAATTAAATTTTTTTATTTAGTATTTCAATATTGAATTAAAAATGTGTAATTGGACTAAAACTTAAATTTTACGGACAATATGTATGACATTGCATGAAAACTAATGTAAACAACTTGCGATTAATTTTGGTACATGCTACATATGATAAAACACAACAAGATGAGTTTGAATATATTTTATACTAGTTTATTATTATTATTATATGTAAAATGAGGGTTAATGGGACCCTACCCCATACAAAAAGGAGGAAAAGATAAGAAAGTGAGGAACAAGTAAAAATAGCCTCTTCCAGGTGGCACCAAAGATCAACACACAACAATAGTAAACTAACAACAATAAATAAACACCGGTAAAAACAACAACTAACTCAACAATTCAGTCCTTCTACTTTAAAATAAGTGGCGAAATTGATTGATAAAATTCTAAAACACATGAAAGAATAAAATTTAAAATATTACCCCTTATTTTAAGGATCATTTACCTCTTTATAATATTACTATTGCACCCACTTTTGTGCTACTACACAATTTTATACTAATATATTTTTGGAAATAATTTAATCAAAACTAAACCTTGTATTATAACATGTTTTATACACCATGTTACCAATTTCAACCCCCATGTTTTAAATATCGTATTCAATTCTCATTCGAAACTACCATCACATAAAGAAACATGTGTATTTTTTATCTTCTATTTAATGATATTATATAAAAAAATTATGCACTTATATAATGTTATGGTTTTTTATAAAGGGTAAAAATAGGGTTTTCGGAAGGATCCCTTCCCTGTTACAAAGATGGTCTATGACCAAGATAATGAATTGAGGATCACAAGAAACAAGAATTTAAAGCAACATGAATAACCATACCAGATCAAGCCAAAACCATATACAACCAATAATTATCCTAGGGTTGGTAACAAACCAAATAATGTTATGGTTTTGAAACTCTTAATATTAATCTTTTTCTTACACTTTTCCTTCTTCTAGAGTTATTGCACGTGCAATTATAATAATAAAAACACTTCCCTTAAAAACTAGTAATCAAATTGAAATTAGATAACAAAAAGTGATGTGTTCTAAATTTATTAATGACCAAGTGTTTCATTACATTTTTCAAATAATGGTCTCAACCTTAGATTATTTATTCTAATGCTTATGAAAAAGTGAATTCAAATATAGGGTGAAACCTGTTATGTTTTACCTTAAAAATAATAACTAATAGTTTATATAAAAACAAACTCCATATTATACCATTAGTAATTTGTGAGAGAGTGATAAAATATAGTGAAATATTATTGTTCTTATCAATAGATACTTTCCATATTAAATAATCTAGGAGATCCGTTTAGTGATTAGGTGTTACATAGTTCTCTATTACTCTTTGATAATATAAATAATTAGCATTGTATTATCTTAACAAGTTGTATATAGCTTTATAATTATTTATAATAATTTTGAATGTGTTATCTCTATTACAAGAATATTAGGAAATCTTTGCATAACAAGTGATGTGTATTATTGAAGGAGATCATATGAATTCCAAGTGAGTAAATGAGTGATAAATAAATTTTGTATTGTGCTATGGGATACAAACTTCCAATAGGTCATTATGAGACAAAAATATCATAAAATAAAGAAATTACGACTATTTTGCTTAAAATAATAGAAATTTTAGAAAGGGTCTAACACCCACAAAAATTGACACACAAAAATCAAAACAAGACTCATTAATTGCTCAGAAAATTAAGGTAATTTTTTTGGTGTAAAACAAGGTCTCAAGGGTGACAAATATTATTAGCGTGGTCAAATAAATGTACATTTATTTGTTTACTATTGGAAAATATTTTTTGAAAGGGACTATACTCTTGTACAAAAGGACTCAACAGCTTGGATTTTACGAATCAACATGTCTAAAAGAGAATAAAATATAGATTAAACAAATCAGCCACACAATAGAAAGCATTTGTAGTGCCCACTCCTCTTCGACACTTATTATATGTTGATTTTTATTACTGTTGACTTTAGACATGGATATTACTATATCATTTTGGTTTAGCATGATGTTAGATGATAGAGATATTCTGACTATTGATGGAATTTGATTCATAGTTGATTGTGTGGTTTCTTAGAGATGTTGAGAGATAATTTTATATTGATGATGATGATGTGTTGTTGGCATATATATTACGACATTCGAATTCTCATCATGTTGACTATGATATAGCTTTTGAACTAATCTTGTGATCTTGTTGATATTGATAAAAAGATAGAATTGAGATGTTGTTGAAATTTTAGACAAATGATAGCATTGTTAGTAGAAATGATGAGTTAGCTATATGTGGATGGTTATTGATTTATGTGCGTATATTTATCCTTGATGTTTTGATGTGGCCACGAGGCTGAAGGAGGTATTGTGTGATTTTGTAGGTGACTATTATCCCAAATTCACCCTCAAGGTAAATTTTGGTAACTTATGCAAATTATTTAGGTGAAACAGTTGAAATGGTTCAAGAGCCAAATATTGAATTTTTGGGGTAGTTGTCCTCTTTTCTCTAACTCCCCTATCCAAGAAAAATACAAGGAGTTAGTAGAAAATTGCAAAAATATGAAAAAAATGAGGTCGTAGGCCTATTTTAATGCAAATCAGATCTGAGAGCTATTGATGGAACCAAGGAGGATTGTACTAGGGTTCATCGTACCAAATACAAGCCTAAAATGCTAAGGAGAAAGTGAAATGTGGAAATGTCGGTTTTTTTGGCCCAAGTCACAAAGGTTTAGTTGGGACATAGAAACCTTGTTTCACCGAAATAGCCAAAAATAAAAGAAATCAGAAAATTGGTCGAAATTTCTGAGCGGTCCACGGACGTCGGGCGTGTGGGACCCGCATCATCGAAATCACCGATTTGTAAAGGGAAGCTAAAAAGTCAAGTTTTTTGGCCCAAGCTACAAAGGTACTCATGAGACATGAGTTCACTAAAATTCTGAAATAGCTAATCACAAAGAGATGCAAGTGGAGTGGATGTCAACGGCCTGAATGATCTAAGTACACGTGGGGCACGAGTTTGCTGAAAGCCTGATTTTGTCGAAAATGCTGTAGAAGGAGGCTTGCGCAGGTGGATCAAAGATTTTTGTCTGAGACAGCTGGGACACAAGGACTGAAGTAGTCGAAACATCCACATGCAAAGGAAACTAGTTCAAACTAGATCTCGAACTTCAAATGGCCATAAGTTTTTACCGTGAGCTCAGATTTTCAATAAATTTCACTTTATGGAACAAACACAACATCCTCATCCTCGACCAAGGAAACAAGCACAATGGATTTCTTAATTTTGATGAGGATAGTGATATAAAAATAAATTAAATGTCATCATCCCCAATGAATTCAACACTCAATCTCGTTAAATGACAAAAATGCCTGGAAGACCCAAAATAGGTGCTCGCACTCAAAAGGCCATAAATTTTGCATTTCTCAACAAAAATAGAAAAAAATTGTACCGTTGGAATCATAGATCCAAGACTAATCCATATAAATCAATAAGTCCATAATTTGATAAGCGATCAATGGTGATTTTGTAGAAAATGTGCCTAGTTCAGAGCAATGGTTTTATTTGGTAGTTGGGATGCATTCAATGAAGCATGGGCTGACATTTCTCACTATTGTAAGTTATGGGACAATATGGGGGAATTTTACATGCAACAAAACATCATTTCACTCCATTTACTACCTTTTGCAAGTGGTTGAAGGACAAATATCATGATTTTTACTTTCCCTCTTTGTCTCTCCCTCTCTTGATTCTATAAATTGGAGTGTTCGACTCATTGTAAAAAGAGGTAGTTTTGAGTAGAAAAAATCTGTCAAATTTTTTTGTGAACCCAATGTGTTGCAGCAGCCCTTGTAGTGGAATCCTTACATGGTGATACATGCCCTTATTCTGTAATAGATTGAATCTGTGCATATTAATGAAATCAATAGATACAAGTTTGTGGATTTCTCTTCCTTGACGTGTTTGTTTGCATTCCTCTTGCCCCTTGATCTCATTGTGTGTGTGTGTGTGTGTATGTGCATTGTTTGTATCTTATACTTTCCAGGATTCATTATCTTTGTGTATGTATGAAATGTTGTTGTGACTTGCATTTGCTAACGTGGAGAACTCTTATCACCCCTTTTAGTATATATTTTTCTTCTACTTTTCACACATTTGAACAATTTTCTCACACTCTCTTTTACGGTGTACACCACTTTAGTGTAGGCTTTGTTTTCATATACTCTCTCTCCTTAGTCACTTGGAAAGATAGATTAGGACAAGATAGTTTTGCCTACATTAGAGTAGATTGTGGCAGGTAGTTTGGGAGTAGGAAACAACTTTCTTTGGAGGTCTATCTCAAGTAGCAAGTCACACAACTTGGAGATAGTACCCATGTTATCCAATCACACCGTGAGCTCAAGCAAACACACTTGTGTAAACTATAGGGTGTTATGACTTGGTGATAACAGTTCTAGCATGCCCAATGGGACAAGATGTCTTCATCATAATTGTAGCAAGATTGATGTGCACTTGTCGTAAGTTCCCAACTTGTAAGAATATTTGAAATTACACATCTGGTGACTCCTAAGAGGTAGAATCCAATGTTTTCAGCAATTCAGGCTTGGAAAAATCATGAGAAGAATCCAAACAAGGTCAAGAACTAGAGAAGAGGGACTCTTTATCTATCTACACTTGTCCCCAGATAGAGCAAGAAGAGGAAGAAGAGCTCTCCATCTCCACGAATTTAACTTTATCAACACCTCCACCTGGAATTCCTTTCATTAAATCAACAAGAGTTCTCGACTAATTAGGATGGCACATCCCAATATTTATCTCAACTTCACTAGTAACATCTCGCTCGCTCTGAATGCATAAAATCCAATTCTAGTTGCAACATTAAAAAATGTTCCATATTTAACTAGAGATAACCAAACAACTTCGATTGACCACACCCAGAAATTACAAATGTCTCTGAAATTCACGAAGTTACTAAAATGGAAATTGCTATCAAGTTTTTGGCATCCTCTTTTAAGGGTAAACTGTTGTAATGGTTCGAAGCCTAATAAAAAGGTTGGTTCATAATTGGGACCATTTATGCATAGCTCTTCACAATCAATTTGGAGAAAAGGGAGATAATTTGTCTTTATTGGAACAATTGACAAAAATTAAGAGGGCCCCTAATGAACAGTTGGACTGATTTCAACTTCGATTCTAGCGTATGTGGGATAGGATTCCATTGGCCTTGAGACCAAAAACTAAATGTGATTTTCTATAATTCCTTAAAGCTTTAAATTCTTATATTGTCATGATGATTCAATCCATGTGAGATATAAATTTACCCGCGTCCTATAACATTGATATTAGAGATGAAAATTGCTTGATTCAAGATGGTAAACTTGCACCTAGGCCACGTATGCCTCTATATCAAGAACTAGGAGCTCTAAGCACTAGTCAAGAACCCACACTATCTCCCATTCCTGCTCCGAGAAATCAAATCTCGATTGAAGCTTTTATCTCATCTCTTAGTACCTCAAATGAACTCTAAGAAGTCATGAAGCAATTGCAAAACTTGGGTAATGAGTTGGTGACACTCAAAAGGTAGAAATCTCAAAATTTTATATCATATCAGAGTCAAACTCAACCCAATAGGCCTCCATATCAGCCTAATAAGATATCGATTTAAGCTGCGAATCAGAATCAAGTTAGGCCTCCTGGTAATAGGCCATTTACTTTTATTTTCCCCCTCTCTCTCTTCTAAGATTCTATAAATTAGAGTGTTGGGATCACTGTAAAAATATGTACTGTTGAGTAGAAAAACTCTATCAAAATTTGTTTTATGAAGCCAATGTGCTACAGGCCCTTGTAGTGGACTCCTTGTATGGTGATCCAGGCCCTTATTCTGTAATATATTGAATTGTGCATATCAATGAAAATAATGAGATACAAGTTTATGGATTTCTTTTCCCCTGCTTTGTGTTTTCTGCATTCCTCTTTCCCCTTCAATATCATTACATATATATATATTGTGTCTACATTATACTCTACAAGGATTCATTATCATTATGTATGTATGAAATGTTGTTGTGAATGCATTTGCTAACTATGGAGAACTGTTATCACCCCTTGTAGTCCGTATTTTACTTTTGCTTTTGACACATTGAAAGAATATTCCCATACTCTCTTTTTTGGTGTATCACTACTTTAGTGTAGGATTTGTTTTCATATACTGTCTCTCCTTGGTCCATTGGAAAGCTAGAGTAGGACATGATAGTTTTTCCTACATTAGAGTAGATTGTGGCGATAGTTTATGATCAAGAAACAAATTTATCCGGAGGTATATCTCAAGTACAGTCCCACAATTTAGAGATAGTACCCATGTTATCTAAGCACACTTTGATCTCAAGCACACACACTTGTGCAAACAAAATGGTGTTGTGATTCGGTGATAATAGTGACTATATCACAAAAATAAAAAATGGGAATTGGATACCAACCAAGAAGGAATACTAGATGGATACAATGAAGGTCACCATGGCAGCTTGTGTTGTGTTTTGTGTGTTTTAATTCACTATGGGGCTCCCATGGGGGGATGACCTCTAATTGTGACCATGGGCATGTTTGTAATTCTTCCCTTTTATTTTCTTTATTGTAGAGTATGTGATTTATTTATGATGTAATTTATTTTATCATTGTAAATTAATGTACTATTATTATTTAAATAAATCATGTTATTAAGTTATTTGGGGATGTGACAAATGGAGTCATTTAGTAGAGTTGTTTGTCTTTTGAACTATGTGATTTTTATTGAGTGTAAGTGACTTTGAGTGTTATACACTCTACCTTACCTTGGAATTTCGGATGTGAGCTTAATGGCCATTTTCTCGAGACTTGTGGGACAAACTAAGCTTATCCCACACCTCTTAATTTTATATACCAGCCCTACCTATGAATTGTGGGGTCAAAAATAGAACCAATTATGTGTTATGTAAGACAAAAGTGATATTTATTGCACTTTTATTACATCTGTTTTAATTTTTTCCTTTGAGGGTGTGGGTTTGGATTGTGTGTGTAAGAGGTTTGTCATTTCTCTCAACCACCAATTTATTGTGCATTGGGGTTGAGGTTTGACTTTGATTTGTATTTGATGATGAGTGATGTGGCATCCTACATTGAGCTAACTCACCTCGTCTGTCATTTTTCTATATATGCAAGTTTAATTCTTTGTTTGGGGGTTAATTTATTTCATTTGTGCTCTTGTATTTTGGAGTTTAAGTATTTTGGAGTGCTTGTTGAATTTTTTGGAGCTCGTTGGAGTTAGACTAGGCTTGAAGGATCTTGGTGTGTGAGTCTTTGATCAAGCTCTACCATGGAAAGGTAGGAGCTACGCCCTTGTTTTGATTGTTTTCTCTTATATGTGTATATTTGTATGTTATTGAATGTTTTGGTATGCTTGTTGGGTTCTTGGGTAGATTTCCTAAGTATGGTGTAGGAGAAGGATATGGGGATCTTATATATAGGGAGGTATAAGAGTTTATTTCATGTTTGGGAGGGAGTTGGGTTGGGTGCCCCACCTTGGATAGAAAAATGATTGCATTTCTTACTTGGTTCTTTTGAGGGAGACATAAGAGAATGTGGGAGGCATAAGTGGATCTTAAGGGAGGCATAATACCTATGTAGGTTTTTAGATATATATTGGATGGTTTTAAGGTGGGAACCTAATACCATTGGGAAGAATAAGTGATCTCCCCATACATCCTTGCTCCATTGGCTTTGAATTTTCAAGCCTTGTGTATTTTGGTAAGTTGCATTCTTTTGGTTGTATCTTGTGTTGAATGTGTTTGAAATGGTCGTGAAAATTTTTTTGTGATGTGAAAGATTTGCATAGATTCCATGAGTTGGATCCATCTTTTATTGCATTTTGGTTGGGGCTTGGGGGCCAATGAGGAGGATAACTTCTTCTCCTCATTAGATTATTGGTTGGGTGGAGAGTGTTGCCTCTCCCCCATTTTTGTTGTTGTGATCAAGTGGAGACATGGTGGAGCTCTTGTTGGTGATTTGGAATTGGGAGCATTTTTGAAGTCCAAAAAGAAATCCTCCTTTGTGAGAAAATCTTGCTTGTAATTCCCACTTAGGTGGAAGACTTGTAGACTTGTATTTTTAAAAGAAATGTTGCATTGTAAGTTTCATGTACCAAGTTGTATTATTATATTTGAAGGAAGTTCATTAAAGAATGTGTATTTTCCTTTCTCTTCAAATTGTTGTATGTAAAGGAATGGATTAGAATGGATATCATGTTTAAAATTTTACTTGTAATGAAAAAGAAAGAGAAAGTTCATTATTCTTTGTGGAAGTTGCATTTTTGTAAGAGTGAAGGAAGAACATAGAAGTGTAAAATAATAATAATGTATTTTTGGTAAATCTTAAATGTATAATAGTTGTTGTGTTATCCTTGAGTAAATGGTTGTAGTAGAAATGAAAAGATGCACTAAGTATAATAAGTTTCCTTGTTGATAGATTGCATTTTGTTGTAAAAAGGGAAAACAATGATAATGAGAATTAGATTAAGTTTCATTTCTTACTTTGAGTTGAAAATAATTTTGTGGGAAAAATAATCTTATAGATGTGTTTCTTGTCACTATAGAAATAGTAAATCTTTAAATGTAGTAATTCTAAGCATGGAATGAATAAATGGAATAAACTTTCAACTGGAGACTTTAGGAATATAAATTCAAGCTAAGGATAATCTTTAAAAACTCCAATAAAAACTTTTTTGAAAAAATTATGAAAATAATGGTTCTAGTTTTTAAGAACATGACCTCGGCCTTGTGCAGAGTGGAAATATCTAAACCGTTGATCAAGAAAGGTGGACCTTTATGAATCGTCACCCGGTAAGACGATGGTCCTAGGAATGATGACCTACTTTGGGTGGTGGATCTATCACTCACGAAGCAAAATAAAATCCACGTCTGTACTATTTTAAACTTGGTTTAACTAAAAATTTAATCCTGTAAAATTAAAGAGGAAACCTCCAACAAGTAATAAAGGAATAAATTCAATGTTTCAAACTTGTAAATCTTTAAATGGGTATTTAAAAGCATTCAATCTCATGGAGTAAAAATGAAGTAGGGTTTTTCCTTGTAGGAAACTCAAAAAAAAAGGATTAACTTTATAACACTCCATATTTGGAGTGGAAACCTCTCCAATCTTCAAATGGAATTAATTACACCTATTGGTGCTCAAAATAGTCTCGCCCCATTTTTCCTTTGGAAAATCCATTTGATTTACAACCTCATCACATTTTATACCCCTGTGTTGTGCCTCAAAGGTCTCTGTTTTCCTTTTGTTTCCCAAATTAATCTTTCCTTGGGGAAATGATCATGGATGGGTCCATATTTGTCTCCTTGTTTCTCTGTTCCTTTGAAGGGGTCTGTAATTTGGGTCTCCCATTCTCTGTTCATTAAAAACTTGGGCTTTCCCATTCTTTCCATTTTCCACAGTTGAGATTTTTGTCCTTATCATTTTTTCCCTAAATACTTGAAGAAAAATAAATGGATGTAGCTCTGAGGAACATATTTGAGCCTTGTAACATTTTTTGAATTTTCTGTCCTAATAGAAAATTTCATCTCCGCTCGAATGATTGTTTTTCTACATTTTACGGTTTGACGGGCATTTCTCTCGGTCAAATTTGCATCCTTGCATCAATAGGAAATGTGGCCTCTTTTGGTTGGACACAGCTTGGTAGGGTACTTTAGAAATTTTATGAATTGCCTCAACTTAAAGATTTGTCCACGTGGAGGAATGACACTCATTTGAAGATCTAATTTTTGTTTGGCCTTGGAGTAGCGCTAGGAGGACACGTGAAGGTTTATGTTGCTTTTCCCAAACTTAGACAAATTTTTATGCAACTAATACAATTTGGAAGGATAGGGACACGTGGCGAGCCCACGCTCATTCAGGGTCTCAAACTTGGGCACCATTTTGAAATTGCACCATGGAGACACTTGGAGGTTTCTGCTGGTCTTCCCATACTTAGTCTTTTTTCAAAAGGTTTTGGGAGGTCTAGGACACGTGGAGGAACCACATGTTTGGGGACCGGCCCTTGAGTTTCATTTTAAAGAAGCACCAAGAGGACACTTGGAGGCCTCCACTCACTTTGTATTTTTCTTGGAATTTTCAACGGCCAAAGGAGATTGCCTCGGACTCTGACACATGGCGCCTTCTGAGCTTCAAGCCTTCAAACAAATTTTTCTGGGCCAAGACATGTGGTGAGCCCACACTCTTTCAGGGTCTCAAATTTTGGGGACCATCTCAAGGTGCACCATTGTGACACATGGCAGTTTGAAAAGTCAAAAGGGGTGGGGAAGTGGACCATTGGGGAAACTTAGAATTTTTTTCCCCTTATTCTCAAAAGGGTTAAGATATCAAAAATGGCCCGCAATCCCGACAAAGGATCAGTCAAAGTTTGTTCCAAAGTCAATGACAGAGGTGTGGACTCTTGAAGGAAATTTAGAAAAAAATTCTTTTAGGAGAAAGGAGCTAAAAGCATAAAAGGAAGCATGGTTCTGCTGGGACCCACATCAAAAGCATTTCTCAAGGGCGGAGTTGCGGGGAAAACTTGGAAAATTGGACTTTTTCAAAAAAAGAGGTCAAATAGCATAATTTAGCCATGGTTCCTTTGGGACCCACCTTAGGGCATGTGTCAAGCTTATTTCTCAAGGGCGAGGTGCGGAGAAAAATGGGAATATTTTCCATTTTCTCAAAAAGTTGTAAAACTTCAAAAGGAAACTCTGGGCCAATTTTAAATTGAATCTTCTATGTGGACGACCCAAATTCAAAGTGAAGATCAATCGAAGCTATGTGTCAAAATCTGATTTTATCCCATTTTACTAATAAGCCCTTAGAAGTGTGAGTCTTCATGGTTTCTTGGTATTTCCTACACACCAAACATAGAGGGGAGTTAATTTTGATATATAAGTTTGGTGGGGGAGAGCTGGAGATGTATTTCAGCATTAAAATGATCTAGCTATTGGGCTTGATCTGATCTTCCATTTTTCTTCTCCCGAGCACACAAAGAACCAGATTTGACAGATTAGGGGTGGAAGTGGTTGGCGAGTTGAAGAAAAAGTGATCTAGCGAAGGAGTTGAATGTGGGAGATCTGCAAAGAGATCTCGCCCCCTGAGCACATGATAACTTTTTGTAGATTTGATCCACCGTAATCACAATCGAGATCATGGCGAACACTAGTGCACTCAATGTTTATGTTTTTGGGGGAAAAATATATGGAAAATGTTATAAATTATATGATTTTATCATGAAAATGGTTGGAGGTTAGAGGTTGGAATGCTAGAGTGTTAGGAGCTAGAAATTGATTTCCTAAGAGAAAGCTTGATAGAGCCCATTTTTGTGGGACTGTTTGAGAAACCTGTATATCTCTTTTGTATTAAACTCAATCGTGTTAAGGTGGTTATGAGTGTACCATTGACAAGCTCTGAGACTATTCTAGAAACTTTCCCCTGTTGATAAGTTTAATCAAATTTGAGTTATTATGTGTTGACTCTAAACAATTAGTGTCTTCTTCATTTCAGAATGTCTGCAAATAGTTTTATTCATTCCTATTGCAATCTTATAGTAAATTTTTGTGAAATCACACAGGATCTTGTCCCTGTGATAGTTTAATGGTATCTGCAATTTCATTTCAAGAAGAGACTTCATCTTGGATGAGATAAATGCGATTTAAAATCAATTCATTGTCATTTGTTGATAAAGATTGTCTGTAAGTCTTTGGGTGTACCTTAGGTGTGGTAAATCAGAAACTATAGTGTTTAATTGGGTCCTCTAATTTGAGCCTTCGTGTTAGGGTCTTAAATATTATGTGAAAACGTGTTGATTTGGGCCTCCATTGAAGCACACCTTCTGGTTGAAGGAATGTCTTGACTATTTTGAAGCTTTCTATTGTAAAGTTTCTCTTTATTGTAAAGTCCCTCCAAAGGTCTAGTATAATCAACTTTATCCCTTCACCTCCCACCAAATTCATTCAAAAACAATTAATCATACCCATACTACCCCTGTTTGTCATGTGTGTATACAAATGTAAATTTTTACTACCAAAACATGTAGAAACAATTAGGTTTTCATTGTCTTTAGTGGCCTGAACCTTGCTTAGAAAATATCTCCATTATCTAGAGTGACAACTTATGAGAGTTAAATTTTGTTGCATTGATCATATTTTCTTCAAGGTCTCTTTAAAAACTTCATAAGGAAGGATATTTCCATCTCCTCCACAAACAACAAGCTAAAAAAAGGGTTGTCTTACCTTGGTTGAAAGTCACAACCATAATGTAGTGAGGATAGATCAAATCCTCTTACGGGTGCTATCCATTTCTCCACATCTGAGTGACAAAGGGCCAGTTAGATTCCATCCCCGGCTACAAAATGACTCATTATGATCTATCTGTATCTAAGCTTCCTGCTAAAGCTATGATGCTGCTTTCGAGTTTTAAGGAGAATTAATTTGGGTACCAAAAGCACCAACAAATCCATAATATAAACTAATCTAGGTTTGATTCTAGTGAAATTCTTCATGGCTTCTTCCTTTCTTTCTCACATTTCTTCGATTTATCCAACTGCAAATTAAACAAAAGCAAAGTGAAAAAATGAGGAGGCTAGGAAAAGAAAAAGTTTTTAATAAAATCCCATAAGGATAGTTAAGGTTATTATAGTACCCTAAGATCTAGTGGCCACAATTGATTTGATCCAAGGGTTGAGGATCAACCCTACAATTATTAGGTAGGAATGAATATTATGGGTGTTTTAAATAATTTTAAAGGTATGTGTAAATGGGTGAATGGGGCCATTTAAATACCCTTGTATGTTAAGTCATTTATTTAGTTCCTAGTATGTTTTAGAAATTAATGAAATGGACATTAAAGATATTAAGATAATGGAACTAGAGTAACTAAGGATAAGGGATTATTAAATATGGGTTTGAAAGTTGATTCCTAAGGGGGAAACTATTTAACCTAGTGAAAGGAATTATTGAACACTTTTCTAGTGGTGAAAATTAATGTACTATAGAATTGGAGTAAAAACATTTAATTAATAATCTAGATTGGGTCTATCCTATAAACTGCAACTTTGCTAATAGAATTTAATTAAACATATATTAGGGTTTGGCAATGTCACAACTTGTTTAAGACAAAAACATTACCGCAACTTTTCGATACTTATTTAAGGATTAATGTGATTTTAGGATGTCCAAAATGTGATAATTACACTTGGTATAAGAGCCATGGGTTCAACGCTGGAACCCCAGAACACATGGAAACATTTATATAAGGCATAACAAGAAAACATAACACATCTCTAAACCTATATTACAAAACTTGCATGATATTTTAAATAAATAAAACCTAGGAGAATAAAAATCTAGAGTAATGAACTCTCTCCTTGTTTTTTGCAGAGGCGCGGACAAGACGAGGGGTTCTTGCATGTTGACCTAGACTTACCACCTCTAGATCAGGGAGAAACAACCATACTACCTCAGATACTTTAGATGTTACAGGATGTTAATGTTGTTATATGCGGAGGATCCTTGGGAGGGAGGAACATTAGAAAGGATAGATAGCCATCAGTAGAGGCTCATGTACCTTCCCGACATAGTGATGAGCATAGGACAAAAACTCCCGTGTGGATTTATTCGAAGAGGTTCACCTCGAGAGGTCATGACATGACGGGGCTATAGGAAACAATGATAGATCTAGGATCCCTAGATAGCATGATGATCACATCGAGAGACCTAGAGGCAGACAATCTATAGCAGAATATAAAATCAGAGAGATCCAAAAACTCCATCCATCCTATTTCACCTGGGGACACTGGAATATTTCATGCAAAGGCATGGTTAGTCAACTTGAGTGGATGCTTCAATGCTATGCACCTACGGAAAGCATGTTATGATGTATACGTATTGATGGAGATGCTTGACATGTGGCACACATCCCCTTATCTTATTATATCATTCATTTATGATTTATTATGCTTAGGAAGTCGGCCTCGATCGGCCATAGGTTATAATGGTATATGTAGGGGTTAGAAGGTTGTAGTTAATCATCATATAGAGTATTGGAGTGTTATTGTATGGTTTGGAGGTTACCCCCTCCAAGTGGCGAGAGATATTATATGAGCATATTATCATCATTTATCTATATTTTAGCGTTCTCTCATGTTATTCAACTATATATGTTCTGATTTATACAAGTAATAACCTTACATTCAATCTATGTCCATGTACCAAAGCAACACAAAGGCTCGTGTTGTCATCCATCTTCTCGAGAGAGGCAACCGGGTCCGGAAGAGGACCAAGGAGTAGAAGCTCCATGTAGATTCTGAGACAGTCACTTGGGTGCGCTTCAACGAGAGGTTTAAGAGTAGATACTTGTCAAGGAGGTTCATTCAGAAGAGGATAGATGTGTTCCATGACCTATGATAGGCATCTAGAATAGTGGAAGATCATGAGAGTCATTTCTGGACCTACTTTAGTATGTGGACTATATGCAGGAAAATCGGTGATGATCCATAGTTTCATCAGGGGCCGAACCTAGACATTAAAGGGGCAATGCACATTTATTGCTTGTAGACATTAGTAAAGGTCATTGAGAAACCTATATTATGGAGGATACTAGGGAAGACGTAGCAGGATAGAGATAGAGTATGGAGACACATCCAAAAGATGTAGGATAATAGGTCGAGGGGGTCAACTCCTCCTTGTGGTGGACATGGTTCTACATAGTCTTCATTCAACCAACCACACCAGCCACCGCAACAGCAGCAACAACATGTTTGTCCACCATTTAGGCCTCCACAGATATTTGATGCTCAGAGGGGATGTGGTATGGGGCCTCTTCCTAGGGGACTAGTCAGAACTCAAGGACCACCTAGAGCTCAGTTAGTAGGAGCTCGTCGCCAAAGTGCCCGACATTATTCCATAGTAGGATCATTGGGATCCATAACACAAACCATTAGAGTACCTACAGGAGTTGGATATCATTGGAGGGGACCTTGTAGTAGCTATGGGTGTGTTGTACTTAGGCATCATTCGAGAGAGTGCCCTTAGAACCCTAATATTAGGGGTAAGGTATATTTTGAGAGCCTACATTAGGAGCCATAGGATATATGCAGTGGTTGAGAACCACCAAGAATGGCACAAGAGCATAGTGATTGAGATGAAAGGTAACATTGATGGCATTTCTATTCCTGTTTTATTTGATTCAGTTCCTCAGATTATTTTATTTTTCCATTTTTATTCAAGCGATGCAGGTGGTGGAAGTTAGGTATAGTTGTAGTTGGGATGTAGAGATGGCTTCTGGAGCCAAGTTCACAATGGACTATTTAGTCAAGGAGTGCATAGTTAAGCTAGGATCCTTTTCCATGACCTTGGATATTTTCATCCTTCCGTTGGGTTCCTATGGGATTATTTTGGGCATGGATTAGTTATCTGCACACAGGGACAGGGTTTATTTTTACAGTAAGGTAATATCATGTGTAGATGATTTGGGAGTGGATTCAATGATAGTTGGAGCCAATAGACCCACATCTATTCGAACCATATCTCTTTATGCAACTTATACGGTGTGCCTGATGAGGTTACCATTTGTATACTTGTAATGGTAAGTGATATATCGAGGATGAGTCTAGTAGGTCATGTCACTTGATGATCATCAAATCTTGAGGGAGTTTTCAAATATCTTTGCACGGAGCTGCCACGGCTAACTACCACATGTGAGATAGACTTTCAAATTAATTTGGTTCAAGGAGCGGACCCTATCTCATGAGCACCTTATAGGATGACTACCCCCAGAGCTCGTGAGCTCAAGTTGTAGCTTGAGGGCCTTCTCATGAATCTTTCTTTTTATGGGTTTGTTTCTTTGTATGGGGTTTTTCATGGGATTCTTCAATGCAAGTTTATGGAGTCATCGGTGAAGCTAGCACAATACTCACGTGACTTAGATCGATATATTGTGAAGATCTAGTGACCCTTCCAAATTAAGATTTTGAGATTTTCTACATACTAGGGTGCCCATAATGCAAACCAAGGCACTCATAAGTGCCCTTATCTTCCCCAGCACCCCATTCTAGTTAAATCTTCATCTTCTACAATTTATTAACGTGTGTTATCATACTCTGCTCCTTCCTCTCATCATCTTGTTCAGTCTCAAATTATAGGGAGGTATGTAGTAATTTAGGTTAGTAAATTTTCCTCCTATTTAAATTATTTCATTTCATTTAAATATCAATTTATATTAGTTATTTCATTGTTGTACTTGCTTAGACTAACATAAAAATTACATATTTTAGTTAATCTCTACTACAAAAAGACAATAGCTTATAGTTTTGATTACCTATAGTTGAGTTTACTTGCAAAACTATTTATTTTCATTGTTTAATTAATATAATTTAGTAATATTGTGGATTATCCACAAAAATTTCAATTTTTTAACAATGTCTATTATTTTTACTTCATATTTTCTATTTTATACATTAACAACTAGACTTAATTTATTAAAAATCATTGAATATATACATATTTCCATTATGCCAAACTAATATTTTAATGTTGAATTTACAATTTTAATTTAAACTTTAAAAAGATGTAAATTATTTTAATAGAATCATGATACGTTATATAGTGCGGATTATCAACAAAAAGGGTTATATATTAACTGTCCCTTGTTAAAAATTTAATGGTTTAAACATTAAAAAATGGTTAAACTTTAGAAATGGTGTTGAAACATTACAATAGTTGTACATTATATTTAAGATGTGTAGAATAACAATAGTCTTGTTTCAAAAGTTTAATTTTTAATGTGATTTTTTTCCACTTTCAAATATCTTCATCATATATTTTAGAAACTCGCCATTTATGTAAATAGTTCAATTTTTCTATTTAAATAAATAATTATTTCAATTTAATCCATTTCTGTGATAAGAATTTTAATGTTTGCAATCTTAACCACTATGTTATATCCTAGATTTAGTTGGTGACTTGGACTTTTAGAGACCAAAATGATTTTATTCGGAAGTGTGATCTACAGGACATTCTGGTAGTCATAATTTCCCTATTTCTCCATAAATTATTACAGCACATAATAAAACTATGGTCAATTTCCAATGCCTATTGGAAAACAACAATTAGACATTGTATGCTCCCGATATCATTGGTCAAATTTAATTGTACAATTGCGTCGATAAGGAAACATAAGTATACGATTACTTGGCTCATTCACAAAGTCTATTTTTGTAATTCAAAGTTAATCAAGGTAAAAATTTGATCATGGACATTAATTGCTTTATCCCTTTAGTCTTCGAAAGACATGAATTTTTTTTCTTTTCAATAGTGGGGTCCAATTTGTTTCCAGAAGGGGACCCGGTTACCATGGTATATTAGTGTAATTTTAGTTTTTCTAATTACACTATAGTTTTATGCCATATTATGTCATGTGTTCTAGTGCTAACACATGGTAGGATAAGAGCCTTGGTGATGTGGATATTTTGGAGTAAACCATGTTTTGTGTCCTTAGGACACAACGTTGTGTGAAACCTAATGTACCATCTAACCTGTTCATGGATGAGATGTTTACCTAACTTATTGATCTACATTATCTAGTGTCAAGCTCACCGTGACTACTAACCCCTATCCAACTCATCAACAAAGTTGATATTCTAACAAATATATCTCACCAAAGGTGGCCAACCTGATTCTAACCAATTCACCAATAGTCTACATAGATCTAGATGGGGTTTTAACCCAATCCTTGAAAATGTTGTGCGGTGATGTTTACCTAACTTGTGATCTACATTATCCACTTTCAGGCTCACTTGTGTGACTACTAACTCCCTATCCAACTCATCAAAAAAATTTATATTATAACCAACATATCTCACGAGTGTGTCCAACCTGATTCCAACCAATTCACCAATAATCTACATAGATATAGATGGGGTTTTAACCCAATCCTTAAAAACGTTGTGTGGGAGTGACCACATCTACAAGGGAACCTACATGTTATCTTTCATTTTAATCCCATTGAAGAAAAAAATGAGATTCTTGTGAGATTTTATCCAACCCATTTGGCAAACAAATTCCATCATTTGATTCCAACTGTGACCTCCGGTAAAAAAATAAGGATCATTTCCAATACGCAATGCCTTTGTAAATGTTATTAAAGAAGCATTGTTGTATTTAAACAAGAGTTAGTTTTTATTGTCTAAACACTAAGTTATTTTTATCTTATTAAATTTCATTCCAAATATAATATTAAAACTTGTATCCACTAGAAAAATCAAATAATTTGTGTTAATGTTGAGAGAGGAGGTTTATATATTGCTTATGCAATTTTATCCCAATTGATGTTGTTTAGTCACATTCATTAGGGACGATTTCTAGGAAGAACATGGAATCTTAATGTTGTTCGATTCATTTATGGAGGAAATTCATGGATAAAAATGTAGGTTCTTCAAGATTGGTTATAGGTTCATAATATATTTCATGTTGCGATTTTTCACAATGTTCTTGGGATCTATTTTAAAATGTCATTAGTTCATCATTTAAATGAACTTGTAGATGCACCAAAATTAGAAAACTCCATTATCAATCTCTTTGTCATTGTTCCTTTCATATTTTTTATTTTTATTAATTTTTAATTGATTTTTGAATAGATTAAGAATGAATTATGGAAAGTCACAAAAATTCATAAAATGAAAATTTGGAAGATTTTAACTATGGAATTTATATTTTGAGTTTTTAATCACTCCAAATAAGTTCTAAGTCATTTTTTAATCGGTGTTTCAATTCATTGAAATTAGTATTTTGAAATTTTTAATTAGTATCTTTTAAGAATACTATTTAATAGTACGGGTCTGTTGGTGCTCAAAATAGTCTCGTGCCATTTTGCCATTGAAAATCTATCAATTTACATTCTCTGCCATATTTTATCTCCCCGTGTTATGACTAAGAATTATTTTCCATCCTTTTATTTCTGTAATCAATCCATTCCTGGGTCGAGGATCACGTATGGATCCATGGTTGTTTCCTTGTTTCTCTGTTTGTCTGGAAAGGGTCTAGTAATTTGGGTCTCCCATTCTCTGATTCATCTAAAACTTGGGATCTCCCGTTCTTTTTACTTTCCACAGTTGGGATTTTCTGTCCTTGTCATTTTTTCCCTAAATACTTGAGGAAAAATGAATGGATGTAGCTCGGAGGAATGTATTTGAGCCTTGTAACATTTCTAAATTCTCTTTCCTTGGAGAAAATTTCATCTCTGGGCTCAAATGGTCATTTTTCTGCATTTTACGAGTTTGATGGGCATTTCTCCCAATCAAATTTACATCCTTGCATCAATAGGAAACATGGCCTCTTTTGGTTGGACACGACTCAATGAGGGTACTTCAAAATTTTATGAATTGCCTCAACTTGAAAACCTACTTAAGTAGAAGAACGACGCTCATTTGAAGATTTGCTTTTTTGTTGGCCTTGAAATTGTGCCAAGAGAACACATGTAGGTTTCTACATTTGCTTTTCCCTGGACTTAGAAATAAATTTATGCAGCCACTACTATCTGGTGGGATAGGGACATGTGATGAGCCCATGCTTGTTTAAAGTCTTTGCTTTAGGCACCATTTTGAAATTGCACCATGAAGACACGTGGAGGCTTCCGCGTCTTCCCATACTTTATCTTTTTATAAATATTTTTAGAAGCTCAGGGACATGTTGAGGGACCACGCATGTTTGAGGACTAGCCCTTGAAGTTTACTTTAAAGAAGCGCCAGGAGGACACTTGGAAGCCTCCGCTCACTTTACATTTTGCTTGGACTTTTAAACACCCAAAGGAGATTGCCTCGACTCACGACACATGGTGCCTTCCATCGAGATTTAAGCCTTCAAAAAAATTTGCCGTGCTAGGAAAAGTGGTGAGCCCACACTCATTCAAGGTCTCATCTTTTGGATACCATCTCAATATTCGCCATTATGACACATGGTAGTTTGAAAACTCAAAAGGTGGGGAAGCAGAACATCGGGGGCAACTTGGAATTTTTCCTCCTAAAGGATTAAAATATCAAAATGGCTCGCTAGCCTAACAAAAGGAGGTCAAGGTTGGATTTGAAAAGTCAAAGGGGTGGGGAATCGAACCATCGAAGGTAACTTAGATTTTTTTCCTCTTGTCACCAAAAGGATTAAAACATCAAAATGGCTCATAGACCCAGGTAGAGAAGAGTCAAAATTTTTCCCAGTCAATGTCGGAGGTGCGGACTTTCGGGGAAATTTTGAAAATTTCCTTTTGTTGAGAAAGGAGCAAAAATTTTAAAATGAAGTGTGGTTCTGCTAAAACCCACATCGGAGACTAGAAGTGGAAGGGTGGAGCTGCAGGGAAAATTTGGAAAATTTTCCCTTTTCCAAAAATGAGGTCAAATATCAAAATTTGGCCACGATTCCTTTATGACCCACCTTAGGACACGTGTCGCTCATTTCTCAAGGGCGCAGAGTATGAAGCAAAATATGAAAATTTTACATTTTTCTAAAATTTATAAAGGGAAAAAAGGAACCCAGCGGGTCCATTTTAAAGTGGATCTCCCACGTGGACGGTCTAAATTCGAAATAGAAATCAACGGAAAATGTGCATTTGTATCGATTTTTATGTCATTTTCACTCCAAAGCTCCCCGGGATGCGTATTCTTATGGTTTTTTATCATTTCTTGGAGTCTCCTGCATGCCAAATGAAGAGGAAGATTAATTTGGTAGCCTAGTTTTGTGCGAGAAGGTCTATAAACATATCTCACCATTGAATATGAAATCTGACTATTGGATTTGACCCAATTTTTCTATCATTGGAAAGCGAAAGACCATTAATATCTTTGTTCGGTGAGGAAAATCCAAGGACATATTTTACCATTAATATGAGATCTAATCTCTGGGATCGATCTAATCTTCCATTTTTCCTTCCCAAGCATGCAAAGAACCAGATTGGATAGATTAGGGGTGGAAGTGGTTGGCAAGTAAAAGGAAGAGTGATCTACCAGAAGGAGTTAAATCCGAGAGATGTTTGAAGAGATTTACGCCTACGCTCTTGACAACTTTCTAAAGATCTGATTCGGGAATCGTGATCGGGATCATGGCAAGCACGAGTACACTCAATGTTTGGTTTTTTGGGGAAAACTCTATTGTAAAATGTTATAAAATGACATGATTTTTTCCATGAAAAGGGTTGGAAGGTTGGAGTGTTAGAGGTCAGAACTGATTTTCTAAGAGAAAATCTTGATAGAACCCATCTTTCTGAGAAACTATCTGAAGAAACTTGTTTATCTCCTTTGTGTTAAATTTGATCATGTCAAGGTGGTTGCGAGTGTATAGCCATTGACAAGCTCTGAGATTGTTCAAGAAACTTTCCCCTACTGATAAATTTAATCAAAATTTAGTTAATCTGTGTTATTTTTGGGAAAAAATTGTGTTTGCTTTGTTTTTGAATGTCTACAAGTAGTTTTTCTTGTTCCTATTGCATTCTTACATTGAAATCTGTGTGAATCACACAAGATCTTATCTTTGTGATAGTTTGGTGGCATTTTCAATTTCATTTATCAGAAGAGCTTTCATTTGATAGTGAAATAAACAAATTTAAAATAACTGTGAATCCTAGCATGACTATAAGATTGTTTGTTAGCCTTTGAGGGTATCTTAGTCATGACGAAATAGACATTGATAATGTTCAGTTAAGTTTTCCAATTTGAGCCTTCATTTTGGATCCTTGAAGTTTGTGTGAAAAGTGCTAATCTGGGCCTCCATTGAAGCACATATTCTAGTTAAAGGAACATCCTAGCTACTCTGAAGCATTCTACTATTCGATCTCTCCATTTTTGTAAAAGTTCTCAAAGATTTGGTATAATCAACTTTATCCTGCTTCACCTCCCACCCAAAATCATTCAAAAACAATTAATCCTACCCATACTACCCCTATTTGTCCTATGTGTATACAAATGCACAATTTCTATTACCAAAACATGTAGAAACACTCAAGTTTTCATTGTCTTTAGTGGCCTGAACCTTTCTTAGAAAATATCTCCATTATCTAGAGTGACAACTCATGAGAGTTAGGTTTTGTTGTATTGATCATATTTTCTTCAAGGTCTTCTTAAACACTTCACAAGGAAGGAATTCCCCATCTCCTCCATAAAAAACAAGCTACAAAAGGGTTCTCTCACCCTAGTTGAAAGGCACAACCATAAAGTAGTGAGGATAGATCAAATCCTTTTCAGGGTGCTATCCATTTCTCCACATCTGAGTGATAGAGGGCCAGTTAGATCCCATCCCCGACTACAAAATGACTCACTATGATCTATCTGTCTCTAAGCTTCCTGCCAAACCTGTGATGTTGCTCAGACTTTGAAGGAGAATCAATTTGGGTACCAACACCTTACTAGCGCCGCTGCAGGGACATAGTGATTGTAGTTCATATTCAGACCCTGGTAAACACTTCTTGTATGCTCAAAGTGCTAATACATCTTTTCAAGCATCATCTTGTGTTCAGGCCTGTAAGAAGTTTCAAAGTTACAAGTGTTATGTGCAATATTTCCATTTTCTACAGTTATTTCACTAAGTTTCATTAATAAATCTGAGTAAAGAAAAGTCAGATCTTTCCATTTCCAATTTCTAGTATTGACAAACATTTGGCAGATCATAGTTCAAATTTTCACAACTAAGGTGGAAATCTTTAGTGGTGACTCCCTGTTGATCTGATTCTTGATAAATACCAGTGCCTTAACCTCTGTCAAGTGAGTTTTTTTACTAATCTTTGCAAATATGGAAGCAAGAAAATCTTTATTTGCTAGAGATCCTATTAGGATACTATTTCAAGAGCTAGAAAAAACCAAGTCAGAAGGAAGAAAATCCTGGAGAGTTGTTGGAGATCAGCAGACAAGAATAGGGATCTCTATTGATGAAAGTGATTAGTATATCATTTAAGATTGCTATTCAAGTGCTTCAATCAGTAGCCTCTTTTTGGAATTGAATTCTCCAACTGGAGATGGGCATTCATTTGATTTTGAAAAGTTTGTCTCTCATTCTACCCTGTCTTTTCAAAAGTTAATAGGTTTTCCAAGAAATAAGGCCTTTTGGGAATATCCATTTTGGAATTTATACTCTTGTGTTTCAAAGACCCTCTCTCCCTATCATTTTGCCTCCCCTCCGTGGTCACCTCCTCAAAACAATAGAGCCCAACCCCCACCCGACGTCCTTTTGTTGTAAACACCTTTGGTCCTATAAATTTTATAGCGATATTGGTTATCCAAATGTAATTCCCCAAGATGTAAGAAATATATTACCAAAGTTCCAATGAAACAATGCTATAACCGGTAATCAACATTTAAAGCTTTTTATCAATATAATGGAAGACTTTTAGATTGAGTATGAAGATGTATATCTGAAGTTGTTTATCCATACTCCTGGAAGAGGATGCAAGGGACTGGTATAAAGCTTTTCTAGATAATTCCATTTATTCCTAGAGAGAGATGCACAATTCATTGAGATTGCGGTATGGTGATAGAAATGACCTAGGTTTCTTCTATCAAAATTTTAAAATATCAAAAAGAATCCTAATGAGTCAAGACATGATTTCAACATAAGGTTTAACAAGACCTTGAGAATATTTCCTATTAGCTTAAGGCCATATGATGAATCATGTTTGATCAAATATTCAGATGCACTTGATTAAAAACTTTCTTACTACTTGAGGGAAAAAACCCTACTAATTTGAGGCAAGCCTTCACCATGGCTCTGTAAATTTAAAAAAAAATCAAAGCAATTGGAAAGCCTGCAAAAAAGGAGTGTGTAAAACTAATTAACCCAGAAAAACCTCATAAAAGTAAGGTTGTTGATTTGGAGGAAGTTTTGAAAAATTTGGCCGAGGCTGTCAAAGAAATATCATACAAGTTAGCTCAGGAAAAAGAAAGGAATTGGTTAGAGTTCCCAAGGTCAACACAAGCAACAAGGCCAAGAAAGGTTTACAAATCACCAAAGATCTGATGACAGAGGCAAGGGACTTGTTGGATTTGGAAATAGATAGTCCCAAGCTAGGGAAAACAGAATGGTACCTGATCCTTTGGCTGCTAGAGTTGTTGTTGTGGAGGAGACAGATGTCATTGAGTGGTGTGACAGATGTTTCATGCCCCATGCTCCATGTGAGGAAGATCAGTAAGAAGAAGGAGCTGATGTTGATAATGATGATGATGTCTGCAAGATGGGTTGCTCCATGAGATCACAACAAGGGCCAACTTAAACTGAAGTGATAAGTGCTAGAATTGTGGCTGATTTTTGGGATTACATCCACCTAGTACCCATTCTTCCTCCTTCTCATACTATTATCCAAAATTCACCCCTCGAGGTAATTTTGATAACATGCATCAAATTCTTCAGTCCTTAACAAGTAGAATTGATTCAAGGCCCAAAATCATGGTTTTTAGGGTCCCCTTGGCTTCTCTCTAACTTCCCCATCTAAGGAAAAAAACCAACAAGTTAGAGAAAATTGAAAAAATCCAAAAACGAAGTCGCAGGCTTGTTTTAAAGCATTACGGGTTTGGAGGCTACGGTTCGTACCAGTGCGGATTTTACCAAGGTTCGTCATACCAAGTTTGGGGCCTAAATACAAAGGAATTAGATAAATCAGACATTTTTTTCTCTAGCGGTCCCGGGAGGCTGTTTGGGGCGCATGGACACGCAAAGCCGAAATGGCCACGAGCAAAGAAAATTAAAAAAGTGGAAGTTTTTATCCCGGGCGGTCCGCGAGACAATTGGGACATTAGGATGCACGGGCCACGAAAACCCAATTTTTCTACAAGTCATTAAATTGCGGGTGGTGTGAATATTTTCATCCAAGACAGGTTGGGACAAAAGTATGCGCGGGACGCGTAAAGGCTGAAATCGCCGCAAAAGGAGCCAAGCTAAGTAGATGTGGTCGATCACGGAGGTCAATGGTCCTCATGGCTCGGTCAACACGACGGACCCACGGGAACAAGGAGGCCTGAATTGTCCAATGCAAAATAATGATCAAGGGACATTCGGGACATGTGTACCTGATTTTGCTGAAATAGCCACAACAAAGATAAAAGTCAAAGTTTGACCTCCCAAACTTCAAACAGCCATAACTTTTGACTTCGAGCTCTGATTTTCATAAAATTGGAATTTTTGGAATGAGCACAATGTCCTCTACCTCAGAAATTTTTGATGAGGGTAGATATATTTAAATAAAATAAACATATTCAGCTCTAGTCAGTTAATGCTCATTCCCGTCAAATGACAGAAAACGCTGGCAAACCCAAAATAGCTGCCCACACTCAGAAGGCCATAACTTTTGCATTTCTCAAAAAAATTGCACAAAATTGGTACCATTGGAATCATGTTTCCAAGACCAATGCACAGAAATCAAGAAATTTGGGATTTTATGAGAAATAGATTGATATTTTTCATAAAACGTGGCCAGATTCATGACAGTTTTTTATTTGGTAGTTGGGAGTGCAATTAAGAGGCATGGTCATCATTCTTTCTCTGTTGCTGCAGCACAGGATAGTATGGGAAGCCACTTACAAGTAAATTGAAATCATTTCACTCCATTTAATTCCTCTTATAAGTGGTTGAAGGAAAAATTTTGGGATTTCCATTTTCCCCTTCTCTCTCTCTTCTCATTTTTTCTATAAATTGGAGTGTTTAGATCATTGTAAAAAAGAGAGGTAGTTTTTATTGTAGAAAATCTCTGTAAAAGTTTCTTTGTGAAGCCAATGTGCTGAAGGCCCTTGTTGTGGACTCCTACATGGTGATCCAAGCCCTTATCTTATAACATATTGAATCGTGCATATCATGAAGCAATAAAACACAAGTTTGTGGATGCGTCTTCCCCTGTTGTGTTTTAATGCATTCTTCTTTCCCCTTCAACATTTATTACAAGTGTATTGTGTCTATATTTTTTCTCTATAAGGATCCATTATTATTTTGCATGTATAAAATATTGTTGTGAATGCATGTTCAGATTGTGGAGAACTGTTATCACCCCTTCTAGTATGCACTTTACTTCTATTTTTCACACATTGGAAGACTACTCTCACACCCTCCTTTTCTATTGTATCACCACTGTAGTGTAGGCTTTCATTTTATGCACTCTCTCTCCTTGGTCCCTTGGAAAATTTATATTAGGACGGTTATTTTTCCTACATTAGAGTAGATTGTGGCGAGCGGTATAGGAGCAAGGACCAACTTCTATGGAGGTCTATCTCAAGTAGCAAGTCCCACAACTTGGATATAGTACCCATGTTATCCAATCACACCGTGAGCTCAAGTATATGCACTTGTGTAAACATAAGGGTGTTGTGATTCGGTGATAACAATTTTGGTACACACGGTGGGATGGAATAAGTCTTCATTTTAATTATGACAAGATTGATGTGCACGTGCTGCAAGTTTCCATCTTTGAAAGAGATTTGAAATTACACATCTGGAAACTCCAAAAATGGAAGAATCCACTATTTTTAGCCTTCCAAGCCTGACATATTTATGAGAAGAATTCAGACCAGATCAAGAACTAGGGAAGAAGGGTTGTTTGTCTATCTCCACCTATCTCCAGGTAGAGAAAGGAGAGGAAGAAGAGATCAAAGGTATCCATCTCCATCGAATAGAACCTTATCAACACCTTCACTGGAATACCTTTCATTCATTCAACTATAGTTCTTTGACTAACTAGGATGGCACAACCAAATCAATATGTTAACTTCACTGGTAGCAACCCACTCGCCCTAAATGCGCAAAATATGGTCCCGATTGCAGCATTAAAGAGCATCTCATATTTCACTGGGGAAAACTAGGTTCCCCTAGTGATAATGTCCAATATATTGTGAATGTCTGTACAATCCATGAAATCCATGAGATGGACATTGTAGTCAAGCTGCTCACCTCTTCATTCAAAGGGAAATCTTCCCAATGGTTGAGGAGCCTTGTGTCAGGATCTATCCAAAATTGGAACCAGTTTTGCATAGCTCTCCTTAACTAGTTTGGAGAGAAAGGTGACAAATTATCTTTGTTGGAGCAGCTAACAACAATCAAGAGAGCCCCAAACGAGCAGTTGACATAATTTAACCTCAAATTTCAACAGACCTAGGATAGGATCCCAACGGTAGAGTAAAGCCCACTGATGAAGGTGCCTTCTTATACTTTCTTAGGGATTTGAATTCTAATATTTCTTTGATGATTCAATGAATGGGGGCACAACCTTTCTGTATCCTATAGCCTTTCCATAGGGGCCGAGAAATATTTGATTCAAGTGGAAAAATCAATCCCACACCATCCATTCCTCTATACCACTGAGTTAGGAAGCCCAGATACTAGCCAAATGCCTACATTAGCTCTTATACCCACCCCCAGGAGTCAAATCTCAATTGAATCCTCTACTTCATCATCTAACAACTCCAAGGAGCTCCAAGAGGTCATGAAGCAGTTGTAAAACTTGGGTAACAAGCTACTGACCATCAAAAGGCAACAAGCTCAGAGTTCTAGGCCATATCAGTCTTAGGGTCAGTATCAGACTAGACCCCAATACCAATAAAATAGGCCGCCATCTCAGATTATAAATCAGAGCCATAACCAAGAATAGCCTCAGTTCTGCTAGGCCTTTTAGGCCATACGATCCAAATACAACTTCAACATCAAGGGCATTGGTCCCGCAACAAATAATGTGGCATAAGAATATGATTGATATTTCCCATCTAATCAGTCACATAACCAATCAATGTGATTTAATGGTACATTAAATCGGAGCTCTAATGGTGCAAACTGTTGGTGTGTCACAAGAATCTATCCATGAAGAAAATTAGCAAGAGGGAAGCTCCTCTGCAAGGGACATCTCTCGAATGAAACTACACTTGTTAATTGGCAAGCTGAATATTTTTTTGGTATAAATAAAACACCTTCTCAAATTGTAGCAACAATATATGCTCCAAGAAGAGAAACATGGAGAAGGATAGTAATCCAACTGAAATGGTCCACACCCTCTATTACTCCACAAGGTGTTGATAATCAAACTATAATTCTAAATGTGTAAGGTCAACCCAAACCACCTTCTAAACCATCTCAAGTGTTGGTTGCAACAACTCAGGTGCTAGAGAAGAATGTGTAAGGAAAGGGGTAGTAGAGAGATAGCTCATCTCCATTCAACATCATTGAGCAGATGAAGAAAATGAATGTAAACATCTCAATGTGGGATTCATTGGCTATCCCAAGATAGAGAGACCTATTGCAGGCTGCTATGGCAAATTGGTCACACAAATCGGTCACCCAATCGGTAAGAAACCAATGCAACTCAGCCTAAAGGAAATCATGGAGGAAAACAAGGTAAAAATTTGAAGCCCCCTCCATTCTATGTCTCATTGATCATAGGAGATAAGTTGGTACATAATTACATGATTGACTCGGGAGCAAGTAGCTCAGTCATGCCAAAACAAATAGCTGATCAGTTAGGTCTTCAATATGAAGTCATCTCTAAGGGTGTAGTGCAATTGGATGGGACAGCAGTGACAATGGTTGGAGTAATCAAATATTTGAGCCTCACATTACATGCGTGTCCCAATGTAATGGTGTTACAAGATGTGTCAGTCATAGACTTGCCACCACTCTTTGCATTGTGTTTGTCAAGAGACTTCACTACTAAAATTGGAGGCTATCTTTCGGCTGATTGGTCACACATGTTATTTAGAACAAGGTATGGAACTAAGGCTACAATCAGATCTGAGCCTATTGCATATTTTCACATAGAGCCCCATACACCGAGTCCAATCAATGCAAATTGTTCAATTCAATCAAGAGGATTATCCAAGCACTCATGAAGCTGACACCAAGGTTGGATGCATTCTGGACTTGACTCTTGATGAATGGGAAAACAAAAGACACACATTTGATCCATACAAAGAAATGGAGGAATCTGAGCTAGGAGTTTATTGTTTGCATGAAGAGAATCAACCTCTCCCCAACATCACCAAGCCAAATCACAAGGACAAAAATGAAGTATGGAAATTGTTCTTTGATGGATCAAGAAGTAGAAAAGGTGCAGGAGGAGGAGCTATGCTCATTTCACCATGAGGTACAAAGTATTACTCATCCTTCCGTTTCCATTTTTCTTGCTCAAACAACGCAACTGAGTATGAAGCCTTAATCCACATATTGCACTAGGCAAGGAAGAAAGGCATTAAGAATTTGCAATTATTTGGTGATAGTGAGCTGATTGTGAACCAAGTTAGAGGACAAAATTCTGCCAAGAATGATCTGTTGAAGAGCTACAAAAATTGGGTATGGGATCTCATTGAAGATTTCAAAGCTTTTAGCATCAATTCCATCCTAAGGAAGAAGAATGAAGCAGTAGATAGACTGACAGCAATCGGGGCTACATTTGATGTTATAGAAAGTATCAAAAGTGAGAAATCTCAGCCTCATATCAAAGTGGTTATGAGACCATCTTTCTAGATAACAATACAAGTTGGCAAGTCTTTGAGAATGATCAGCAAATTGTCAATTTTCTACAAGAAGAAGTTGAGTTCTCCGCCAGAAATCAAGACAAGATGGAGCAGCAATATGGTGACCAAGTGGTGTAGCTAAGAACTAACAAATTACCAAAAGGCCTTATAACCTTGGAGTCAATATTCAACTGAATGATCAGTTCCGGAAGGAGAAAGCAAACATTCAAGTAAAGGGTGAAGATTCAGAGCCTATTTTAGTAAATGAAGGCAAGACATTGCAAATTGGCAAAGTAAGTACCCCACAAGAGAAATATGAATTTGTTCAGCTTTGTCAAGAGTTCCCAAATGTCTTTGCTTGGACTTACAAGGATTTAAGAGGTTTCAACCCAAAGTTGGCACAACATACTATTGAGTTGGATCCGAATCCAAGCTATGAGGAAAAAGAAAAGGTTAGTGAATCCCCATATTGAACCTTTCATGAGAAAATAATTGAACAAGTTGATTGAAGCTAGCATCATCTTCCCTATTAAACATTCAAATTCGATTGCAAACTTGGTGCTAGTGAGAAAGAGAAATGGAGAGATAAGATTGTGTGTGGACTTCTGTGATCTAAAAAGAGCATCACTTAAGGATCATTATCCACTTCCATCAATGGAACAAATCTTGGATGTTGTAGCTAGTTCGAGAGAGGTTTTCATTGCTAAATGGATACTCGAGGCTATAATCGGATAATGGTGAAGGAAGAAAAAATTTTAGGACAAACTTCACTACAAAATGGGGCACATATGCTTACAAGAAGATGTCATTTCGACTGTCAAACACTGGAGAAAAATTTCGGTGAGCTATGGGTATGGTGTTCAAAGGCTTAATCAACAAGATAGTGCTGGTATACCTAGATGATATCACTATCTTCTAAAAGAATGCAACAGACCATCTCTTTCACCTCAGGCAAGTGTTTTAGAGGTGTAGAAGGTTTGGAGTGTCATTGAATCCAAAGAAGTGTGTATTCTTGGCACATGAGGGAAAATTTTGGGCCACATTGTCTCAAGGGAAGGGTTGACAATTGATCCTAAAAGGGTTGAAGCCATCCAAACACTTCCATTTCCACACCATAAGAAATCTCTCCAAAGCTTCTTGGGAAGGATAAACTTTTTCCACATATTTGTGCCTAATTTTTCCACTCTTGTGAAGCCTTTAACAATGATGTTGAAGAAGAGTCTTGCATTCAAATGGACAGCAGAAGGCAAAGAGTGTTTTGAGAGCATCAAGCATGCAATATCACAAGCTCCAACTCTTATCAACCCAGAATTTCAAAGGAAATTGTGTTGTATGCTTTTGGAGGATCGATCAATCACAACTATCTTGATACAACTGAATAGAGAAGGTTCAGAAAAGCCCATAGCATTCTTCATTCAAACCTGGAATATTGTAAAGTAAAGTATTCTTTCATTGAAAAGCATTTCCTTGTTGTCATTCGAAGTTTAAAAAAATTCAAACACTTGGTCTCGAATAATAAGATTCAACTGCTTGGTGTCTCATGTTGGTGTCAAGGAATTTCTTCTAAACAAGGATTTGAACGAGAAGAGAGCAGGTTGGATCACTCGGGTAATGGAATATGACATTGAAATCAAAGTGACCAAGATGGTTTGTGGCAAAGGTTTGTGTGAGCATCTCACTTCCAAACAACCTGACATATCAAAAGGTGAAAAGGATGTTGTCATGTTGCGAAAAAATGATCAAGAACAACCAATGCACAATGCACCCATTCCATGTTAGACCCAAGATGTGGTGCATTATCTCCAAACAAGTTTTTCCCATCCACAATGGAAAAAATATAAGAGGAGATGATACTTTATATTACAATCTATCCCATATATACTCATTAATGTAATATTGTTCAAGAAGGAAATCAATGGTAATCTATTGAGATGCATTGGAACAAGTCAAGTTGAGAGGATATTACATGAGTTTATGAAAGAGAGGCAGGAGGCCACTTTTCTCCATGAGTAACAACTATCAAAATCATGAAAGCTGGTTACTATTGGCCTATAGTGTTCAATGATTGCTACTCATGGATCAAGAAATGCGAGAAAAATTTGCATTCTTTACGGGGAAGGAAAAGTTAGCAGTGTTGCCCCTTCACAAATTTTAGTAAATCAACCATTCATGCAATGGGGATTAGACTTCATTGGGGTTATCAATCATAATTCAATTCAAGGCCACAACTGAATACTTACGGAAATAGACTATTTCACCAAGTGGACTGAAGCAATGGCACTTAAGGAGGTAAATGAATCCAACATATTGGATTTCTATGAAGGGATAGTCACGTGGATTGGTGTCTCTACCACTATCATATCGAACAAATGCATTGGCATTCCTTGGCATGAAGATCACTGAATGGGCTATCAAGAATGGTGTGTACCTTATCACTTCATCAAACTATTACCCCTAGAGTAATGGTCAAGTAGAGTCTACGAACAAGAACCTACTAAGAATCATCAAAAGGACTCTTGATGAGAATCAGAGAACTTAGCACACAAATCTAAAATCAAGTCAATGGCACTGATAGGATCACACCCAAGAGGTCCACAGGAAGCTCTCCATATAAACTTGTATACAAGAAAGAAGCAGTTCTACCTATATCACTCGAGTTGCAAGCATTGGAACTAATGAAACAGTTGGAACTAGCTGATTTTGAGCCTATGGAAATTAGGTATGCAGAACTGATTGAATTAGAAGAATTAAGAGAACATGTAATGTAGACCATGGAAAAGGATCAATCATTGATCAAGAAGAGTTTTGACAAGAAAGCCAAGGCCAGGATATTGCAAGCTAGAGATTTGGTACTGAAGTGGGATGCTGATCATGCAAAGCCAGGAAAGCATTCTAAGTTCGATGCCATATGGAGTGGTCCATACATGATCATTGAATGCAAAGGTAGCAATGCCTTTCGGTTGGCTAAGTTGGATGGTGAAGAGTTGCAGATTCTAGTCAATGGAATCTATCTCAAACGTTGCTACTAGAAAGAGAGTTTCTCACCCTTGTAAATATTAATTTAGAATTTCCATTCCTCCAAGTGCTTATGCACATTGTACTATTGTTAGAATAGTTTTCATTTCCCTAAGTGCTGGTGCACACATTCTATTGCTTCTAGTGTGTGCATGTTTACAGTTCATTGAGGCCTCGAAAATAATTTGTAGCCACAGGGATAATCACATCAAGAAAATGTTTCAATGACTCAAGGATATAGGTTTTCAAACTTGAAATCAGATGTGAGATTATTAGACAGACTCCATGCCTAATGGATTACTACATGTGGTTTGGCTATAATCCATTTGGTAGGAAGATAACCTCGCCGAGTCGCCAAAATTGTTATCCAAAATTCACCCCTCGAGGTAATTTTGATAACATGAATCAAATTATTCAGTCTTGAACAAGTAGAATTGATTCAAGGACCAAAATCATGTTTTTTGGGGTCCCCTTGGCTTGTCTCTAACTTCTCCATCCAAGGTAAAAATCCAACAAGTTAGAGAAAATTGAAAAAATCCAAAAATGAAGTCGTAGTCTTGTTTTAAAGCATTGCGGGTTTGGAGGCTACGGGTCGTACCAGTGTAGATTGTACCAAGGTTTGTCATACTAGGTTTGGGGCTGAAATACAAAGGAATCAGCTAAATCAGAAATTTTTGTCCAAGGCATTCTGCAGGACAGTTAGGACATAGGTACGCACGGGACATGCAAAGCCGAAATGGCCACAGGTAAAGAAAATCAGAAAAAGTGGAAGTTTTTGTCCTAGGCGATCCGTGGGATACTTGGGACGTCAATACGTGTGGGACGCAAAAACCCAATTTTGCCACAAGTTAGTGAATTGCGAGGTGGTGCTGAGATTTTCTTTCAGGACAGCTGGGACAAAAGTACACGCGGGATGTGCGAGACACACAAAGGTAAAATCGCCACACAAGGAGCCAAGTTAAGTGGATGTGGCCACCTGCAGAGGTTAATGGCGATGCGTAAGGACAAGGAAGCATGAATCAGCTGATGTGGAAGAATGTGTCTAGGACAATGGGACACGTGGACCTGATTTTGCCGAAATAGCCATAGCAAAGAGAAAAGTCAAAGTTTTACCTCCCGAACTTCAAACGGCCATAACTTTTGACTCCAAGCTCTGATTTTCATAAAATTGGACTTTTTGGAATGAACATGACATCCTCTGCCTCACAAATGTTTTGATGAGGGTAGATATATTTAAATTAAAGAAACATATTTAGCTCCAGTCAGTTAATGCTCATTCCTGTCAAATGACAAATAACGCCCGATGCACTCCAAAATAGTTGCCCGCACTTAGAAGGCCATAACTTTTTCATTTATCAAAGAAATCACACAAAATTCATACCGTTTGAATCACATTTCCAATCCCAATTCACATAAGTCAATAAGTTTGGGATTTTATGATAAATAGATGAATATTTTGCATAAAATGTGGTGGATTCATGACAGTGTTTTATTTGGTAGTTAGGAGTGGAATTAAGAGGCATTGTCATCATTCTTTCTCTCTTTGCAGCACTTGGAATAGTATGGGGGCCTTTTACAAGTAACATTAAATCTTTTCACTCCATTTAATGCCTCTTACAATTGTTTCAAGGATATATTTTGGGATTTCCATTTTCCCCTTCTCTCTCTCTCTTCTCATTTTTTCTATAAATTTGAGTGTTGGGATCATTGTAAAAAGAGAGGTATTTTTATCATAGCAAATCTCTGTCAAAATTTTCTTTGTGAAGCTAATGTGCTACAGGCCCTTATAGTGGACTCCCGCATGGTGATCAAGGCCCTTATCTTGTAATAGATTGAATTGTGCATATCATGAAGCAATAAAATACAAGGTTGTGGATGCATCTTCCCCTATTGTGTTTTCTTGCATTCTTCTTTCCCCTTCAACCTTGATTACAAGTGTATTGTGTCTAACTTTATGCTCTACAAGGATCTATTATTATTGTGCATGTATGAAATATTGTTGTGAATTCATGTTCAGATTGTGGAGAACTATTATCACCCCTTCTAGTATGCACTTTACTTATAGTTTTCACACATTGGAAGACTACTCTCACACCCTCTTTTCCGGTGTATCACCATTGTAGTGTAATATTTCATTTTATAAAATTTCTCTCCTTGTTCCCTTGGAAAAGTTATATTAGGACGGTTAGTTTTTCCCGCATTAGAGTAGATTATGGCAGGTATTTTAGGAGCAAGGACTAGCTTTCTCTGGAGGTCTATCTCAAGTAGCAACTCCAAAACTTGGAGATAGTACCCATGTTATCCAATCACACCATGAGCTCGATTATATGCACTTGTGTAAACATAAGAGTGTTGTGATTTAGTGATAACACATACTTTAGAAGTTGATACTATACAAGCTTTTAAACTCGCCCAATAATGACTTTGAATATCTAAGAGCTTTAATGATAAAGAAGTATGATGGAGGAATCCCATCTGAGGAGGATAGGTAATTATTGATGAATTTTTTTGTGGCTCAAGAAAAGGAACACAACACAAGGAGTAGGGTTGTCAAAGGTATAGGGCCTCAGGTCAAGCCAAAGAATCCATTTCTTTCAAATATTCCCAAAGAGGATCCTAAGAAAGATGCATTTGCTAAAGGCATTGCTGTCCTAAACAAAACTCATACCCCTCATCATGCCCAAGCTGTCAAAATTATTGTGCCATCTAATGAGTGTATCAACCTTCCTTCTAGTGTTGCCTTGCCAAAGTCTCCCCTTATGATATTTCCCAAGTCTTGAGTCAGATCAAGATCTCAATTCCAATTGTTGAGTTGCTTAGGATTCCTGAGCACAAGAAAAGGGCTTTTGAATATTTGGGGCTGAAAGAGGAGAAGACTACCTTGGGTAGAAATATAAACATTGTGGAAACTCCCTCAGTCATTGAAGAGTTAGAAACACCACCAGTGTTGGAGGAACTAGGTGAACCACCTGAGGTTTATCTAGGGACATCCTTGGTGGACTCTCAACTAAATGTGGATCCATTCTTCACCACTCTAATCATTAAGGACAAACTATTGCACAACTATATGTTTGATTCGGGGCATCATGCAATGTCATGCCTTTAGAAGTCATGAATGAGCTGAATATTAAAGTAACATAGCATATGGGAAGTGTACTGCTATGGATTCTAGAGAGGTGTCAGTGGTGAGATGTGTGAAAGGTCTGGTGGTACAACTTGTAGCCTATCCAGGTAGGGACCTGAAGCTTGATGTAGTTATTGTTGACTGCCCAACCAAGTGGGGTATGATGTTGTCTAGAAAATGGGCTGCAAGTGTTGGTGGTAGTGTTCAAATGGATATGTCATATGCGACCATCCCAATTGAGGGCAACCTTATCAAGTTGTATGGGGAAACGAAGATGTTACACCTCATTGAATTTCCCAACAATGCATCATATGAGGTATTGTACACAAGTGTTGATGATGATAACTTCATAGGATATGCTGATCGAAAAGAGCACAAAATTGAAGAATGCAAGTATCTTGAAAAGTCAGGCTCTCCTTGGACTTTATTCTTTGATGAAGCTTGCTCTAATTTTGGAAATGGTGCTGGTGTGATTCGAATCTCTCCATGCTAGGAAAAGTTTGTCTTTTCCTTCAAACTCAACTTTGAGTGTACTAAAAACACTCTTTGAGTATAAGGCATTGTTATTAGGTTTGAGTATTTCTTGGAAATATTATTTTAAAGACATCATTGTCGAGGGCAATTCAAAATTAATTGTCAAGAAAGTCATAAAAATGTATGCCACAAAAAATAAGTGAATGAAAAAATAAAAGAATGCACTTTTAGATTTCATTGATATGTTTGATTCATTCAACATTATGCATCATGATAGGAAGTTCAATGATTTGGAAGAAAATATTTCTGTGTTGGGATATCGGTTTGATAATTGTGCAATGTCCCCATATTGTGAATATGATGTTGAAGTATTGACAAGGCCATCTGTCCCTAACAACATTAAGCATTGGCAAGTTTTTGATGATGATGCTCAGGTCAGAATATTTCAGTAGAATAAAGGAGAGTTTTCCAATCAAAATATTGATTGGGAGCCATTGGTTTGTGTGGTGAGGGAAAAGAAACCTTGTTTGGAAAAGGCATCATCCAACTAAAGAATAATACCATTCCTAGAGGGTTGGTTGCTCTTGAATCCAACTTTGATAATGTTGATCACATTATTAACAGATGCATTTCAACCTGAAGGGATATTGAGGAGCATGATCTTGGTACAAAGGAAAGACCAAGGAAAATCTAGTTGGGAAGCAATCTCAACAAGGAGGAAAAATAGTCTTATGTCCAATTGCTAAAAATGTATCAAGATTACATGGCTTGGACGTATTCAGAACTAAAGGCATACGGAGGATCTGTTTCAACATGAGATTCCCTTAGAATCTAATGCAAAACCATTCAATAAAAATAGAGGCCAATCAATCCGCTCCTCTCTCTCAAAATGCAAGAAGAACTGAAGAAACTAAAATATGGAGGGATTATTCAACCCACAAGGTATTCTTCCTAGGTTTCAAATCTAGTACCGATCAGAAAGAAGAATGGTGACATTAGGTTGTGTGTGGATTTCAGAATTTTGAATAGAGCATCAATGAAGGATAATTATCCTTTACCAAACATGGAAAACATGTTGCAATTAATGACTAGTTCTGAGTTGCTTTCCACCTTGGATGGTTTCTCTAGTTATAACCAAGTTTTGGTGAATGAATCAAAAGAAATAAAAACCTTTAACACTCCTTGGGGAATTATGTGTATGTCAAGATGCCCTTTCGTCGATGAATGTTGGATAAACCTTTCAAAGAGAAATGGATGTTTCCTTTTCTAGTTACATCGGTGATTTTATTATTGTTTACCGGATGATTTGACTGTGTTCTCCAAAAGCAAGTTGATCACTTGTTGCACTTGGAAAAGATGCTTGATAAGATGTAGAGAGTATCGTATTTCACTCAATCCAAAGAAGTTACACTTTGGAGTGCGAAGGAAAAGTTACTTGGTCACATTATGTGACAAGAGGGGGTAATGATTGATCCGAAAGGTTAGAGACCATCAAAGAAAGTCCCAATTCCAAGAACCAAGAAAGTAATTAAGTATTTCTTTGGGAAGATAAACTTCATGGTAAGGTTCATATCAAACTTTGTTGAGTTGATCATTCCAATTACTTCCATGCTAAAAATGGACCAGGTTATTAAATGGGAGGAGGATGCCATTCAAGCTTTCAATGGGATCAAGGAGGCATTAAATCATGCCCCTATTTTAGCAGCTTCAGATTATAAGAAGCCTTTCCAACTATTTTCCTTTGCTTCAGAAAACATTATTGCATCTATCTTGTTGTAGAAGGATGATGAAGGGGTTGAGAGGCCAAATGCCTTTTTCAGTAAGGCATTGCAAGGGCTGAGTTTAAATACACTATTATGGAGAAACAATCATTTTCCTTGGTGAAAGAAACAAAGGTTTTCAGACCTTATATTCTGAGTTCCAAAATTGTTTCTTATGTTCCCCACACCATGGTCAAAGACATCTTATTAGAGATGGAGGTCTCAAGCAAGAGATGCAGATGGGTGAACAAGTTGCAAGAATATGACATGGATATCCAAACCATGAATTTGGTGAGAGGTTTGGGTTTGGCTAAGCTTATGGCTGAGAGAAACTTACAAACTATTGAGGTGACTGAGGTAAAAGAATGAAGGATACATGTCTTTTAAAAACTGATGAGTTATGAGTGGTACAAGGATGTGATTTTTCATCTCAGACATTTATACTACCCTAAGTATTTGAGTAATAACTAGAAAAGGGACGTTAAGTTGGCTTCCCGAGAAATATGTCATTACGATTATGAGTTAGCTTAGAAGAACCCTGATGGATTTGTCTTAAGGTGCATCACTGAAGTTGAAACCCCTAAGATAATTGCGAGATCTCCATGGACGAGTTTGTAAGGGGAATTTTCCTTAAAAAGTCACAGACACACAAAATCCCGAGGGCTTGATTTTAGTTAGAAGATGTGAGAGTTTCAAGTGCTTCTCTGGAAGACCGAAAGCTTTAGGCTCCCTATCATTGCAACTGTATCAATTGAAGCCCATTCAAGCAATGGGGAATGGTTTTCATTGGTGATATTTCAAACCCTTCAAGTGTTGGCCATAAGTAGATTCTTGTAGCCACTGATTACTTCACCAAGTGGGTGGAGGCCATCCTCACCAAGAGAGCAACACACAAAATTGTCATGGACTTCATGCTTTGAACCATATCATCTACAAGTTTGGGGTGCCAGTCAAAATTGTTGCTGAAAATGCCATGAGATTCAAAGCTAAACCCTTGGTGGCAATGTGTAGAGAATATGGGATAAATTTGACATATGCCTCTAATTATAATCCCCAAGGAAATGGACAAGCTAAGTCCAGTAATAAAAATTTGCTAAAGATTATTAGAAGAACCTTGGAGCTTAACAAGAGAAAATGGGGTGAGCATTTTAAGTTTGTTGTTAAATGCAAGCTAATCAATTACTTGTTAAAAGAGCCCTTTGGGAAGAGTCCATTTGAGTTGGTGTATGGAACTCAGGCCCTGCTACCCCTACATATGCAATTATCCTCATATCAATTCATGCAATAACTGGAAGATCAAGAAGTAAGTCCATATGATGCCCACATTAACCAGATTGTTGAAATCTATGAAGAAAGGAGAGCATCCTACCAAAGGCATGTAGAGTTCAAAGAAAAGTTGAATAATTTGTTGGAGAAGAAGTTCATTTCCATAGCTTTCAATGTTGGAGATCTTGTGTTTTTATGGGATAACATGCATGAGGATAAGGTCAAACATGGAAAATTTGACACTTTATGGATGGGCCCTTACTCCATTGACATTAGGATTGGTGAACATACCTTCTTCTTGAAGGATTTGGATGAGGATTTTCTCTAATTACCTATTAATGGTAGGCATCTAAAACATTTCCTAGATTGGTTCCCTAGAATCAAGGTAAACATCTTTTTTTGCAGGTGTATATCTTGTTGTTTTTTTCCTATATTTTGTGTTTTTTTCTCATTCTCGGTCCTTGGTGACTGTTTTTGTTGGTTTCTCTATTTGTTTTGGGAGATTGTTTTGTTTCTCTGCTCTGCAAACCGAATCCTTTACCCAATGGATACTTTTGGCACTTGGTATACCTTTTTCTTATGGCACTCATAGGGATTTCCCATCCCCGAGTCGGATCAATTTTGGTGCTCAAAATAGACTCGCCCCATTTTGCCATTGAAAATCTATCAATTTATGGCCCCTGCCATATTTTATCTCCATGTGTTGTGCCTGAGAAGTCTCTGCCTTCCTTTTGTTAACATAATCAATCCATTCCTGGCTCGAGGATCATGTATGGATCCATTTTTGTCTCCTTGTTTCTCTATTTTTTTGGAAAGGGTTTGTAAGTTGGGTCTCCTATTCTCTGTTCATCTAAAACTAGGCTCTCCCATTTCTTTTTCTTTCCACATTGGGATTTGTTGTCCGTGTGTTTTTTACCCTAAATACTTGAGAAAAAAATGAATGGATGTAGCTTAGAGTGATGTATTTGAGCCTTGTAACATTTCTAAATTCTCTGTCCTTGGAGAAAATTTCATCTCTAGGCTTGAATGGTCATTTTCTACATTTTACGGTTTGACGGGTGTTTCTCCCTGTCAAATTTACATCCTTGCATCAACAGGAGACTTGACATCTTTTGGTTTGATGCATCTCAATGGGTACTTCAAAATTTTATGAACCACCTCAAGCTTGAAAACTGTCTTCTACGTGGAAGAGCGACGCTCATTTGAAGATTTGATTTTTGGTTGGCCTTGAAATTGTGCAAGGAGGACACATGGAGGTTTTCGCTATTTTTCCCGGTCTTAGACAAACTTTTAGGTAGACACTACTATTTAGCAGGACAAAGATAGGTGGTGAGCCCATGCTCATTTAGGGTTTCCTCTTTGGGCACCATTTTGAAATTGTTCCAAGAAGACACGTGGAGGCTTCCATAGGGGGTCTTCCCATATTTAGTCTTTTTCCAAAAGATTTTGAGAAGTTTGGGACATGTGGAGGGACCGTGCATGTTTGAGGACCATCCCTTGAAGTTTACTTTAAATAAGTGCTAGGAGGACACTTGGAATCCTCCAATATCTTTACATTTTACTTGGACTTTCCAATGCCTAAAGGAGATTGCCTCGAGACCACGACACATTGTGCCTTCTGCTGAGATTTAAGCCTTCAAAGAAATTTTTCCAAGCCAGGACACATGGTGATCCCGCACTCATTCAAGGTCTCAGCTTTTGGGGACCATTTCAAGATGTGCCATTATGACATGTGACAATTTGAAAAGTCTAAAGGCGTGGAAGCGAGACCATCGGGGGTAACTTGGATTTTTGCCTCCTAAAGGATTAAAATATCAACATGGCCCACTAGCCCGATAAAAGGAGGTCGAGGTTGGCTTTGAAAATTCAAAGGAGAAGGGAAGCAGACCATCAAAGGAAACTTGGATTTTTTTCTCTTGTCACCAAAAGGATTAAAACATCAAAATGGCCCACAGACCCAATAGAGAATAGTCAAAATTTTCCCCAGTCAATGGCGGAGGTGCGGACTTTTGGGGAAATTTGGAAAAAAATTCTTTTGTGGAGAAAGGATTTAAAAGTGTAAAATGAAGTTTGGTTCCGTTGGGACCCACATCAAAGACCAGAAGCGGAAGGATGGAGCTGTGGGGAGAATTTGGAAAATTTTCCCTTTTCCAATAAAGAGGTGAAATTGCAGAATTATGCCGTGGTTCCTTTGGGACCCACCTTAGGACACATGTCAGGCTCATTTGTCAAGGGCAGAGGTGCGAGAAAAATGTGGAAAATTTACATTTTTCCAAAAGTTGTAAAGGGAAAAAATGAACATGTGCGCTCATTTTAAAGTGGATCTCCCACGTAGATGGTCCAAATTCAAAATAGAAATCAACGGCAATTGTGCATCTATATCTGATTTTTCCACCATTTTCACTCTAGAGCTCCTGGGGATGTGTATTATTATGGTTTTTATCATTTCTTGGAGTCTCCTGCACACCAAATGAAGAGGAACATTAATCTGGTAGGTTGGTTTGGTGAGGAAGGTCTATAAACATATGTCACCATTGAATATGAAATCTAACTATCGAATTCGACCCGATTTTTATTTCCTTGGAAAACAAAAGACCTGTTGATATCTTGGTTTGGTGAGGAAAATCTAGGGATGTATTTTACCATTAAGATGAGATCGATCTCTGGGCATGATATGATCTTCCATGTTCCTTCCTGGCACACAAAGAACCAGATTAGATAGGTTAGGGGTGGAAGTGGTTGACAAGTAGAAGGAGTTGAATGCGGGAGATGTTCGAAGAGATCTACCCCTTGAGCACCTGACAACTTTTTATAGATCTGATTCTGGGAATCGTGATCGGGATCATGGCGAGCAACCGGTACACTCATTGCTTGGTTTTTCGGGGAAAACTCTATTGTAAAATGTTATAAAATGACATGATTTTTACATGAAAAGGGTTGGAAGGTTGGAGTGTTAGAGGTCAGAATTGATTTTCTAAGAGAAAAGCTTGATAGAACCCGTTTTATAGAGAAATTATCTGAAGAAACCTGTTTATCTCTTTTGCATTAAATTTGATCATGTCAAGGTGGTTGCGAGTGCACAGACCATTTACAAGCTTTGAGATTCTTCGAGGACCTTTTCCCGATGATAAATTTAATCAAACGTGAGTTAATCTATGTTATCTTTTGTCAAAATTTATGTTTGCTTCTTTTCTGAATGTCAGAAAGTATTTTTTCTTGTTCCCATTGCATTCTCACATTTAAATCATGTATCACACAAGATCTTATCTTTGTGATATTTTGGTGGCATTTATAATTTCATTTATCGAAGAGATTTCATTTGATAGTGAAATAAACAAATTTAAAATCACTTTGTGACTCCTAGCATGACTATAAAATTGTTTATTAACCTTTGAGGGTATCTTAGGCATGATGAAATAGAGATTGATAATGTTCAGTTAATTTTTCCAATTTGAGCCTTCATTTTTGATCCTTGAACTTTATGTGAAAAGTGCTGATTTGGGCCTCCATTGAAGCACATATTCTGTTAAAGGAACATCCTAGCTACTTTGAAGCATTCTATTGTTCGAGCTCTCCATTTTTGTAAAAGTTCTCAAAGATATGGTATAATCAACTTTATCCTACTTCACCTCCCACCCAAAATCATTCAATAACAATTAATCCTACCCATACTACCCTTGTTTGTCCTATGTGTATACAAATGCACAATTTTTATTACCAAAACATGCAGAAACACTCAGGTTTTCATTGTCTTTAGTGGCCTGAACCTTGCTTAGAAAATATCTCCATTATCTAGAGTGACAACTCATGAGAGTTAGGTTTTGTTGTATTGATCATATTTTCTTCAAGGTCTTCTTAAACACTTCACAAGGAAGGAATTCCCCATCTCCTCCATAAACAACAGGCTACAAAAGGGTTCTCTCACCCTAGTTGAAAGGCACAACCATAAAGTAGTGAGGATAGATCAAATCCTTTTAGGGTGTTATCCATTTCTCCACATCTGAGTGACAGAGGGCTAGTTAGATTCCATCCCTGCTACAAAATGACTCACTATGATCTATCTGTCTCTAAGCTTCATGTCAAACCTGTGATGTTGCTCAAACTTTGAAGGATAATCAATTTGGGTACCAATAGGGTCTACTATAGTTTACATTAAATTTTTGTATCAAACCTTGTACAATGAAATATAGGATTCGATTGCATTTTTGATATCAGTTTTACATCTTACTTTTATTCAATTTGTGTATAAAATTCAGATTTTTTATTTTCCATGGATTTGAACTATGCAATTTTTAGGAGTATAGGATTTTCCATAAAATAGAAAACTATGTGATGAGGAAATAATGACCTCTCTTGATTTCGCTTGCATAGCATCAAAGAAATGAAAATTGAATCCTTTCAAAGTTAGCATTTTTCACATTGATTTATGAGTAAACCATAATGTAAATCTTTCTTTTCTAATGTAATTTGTATCTCTTTTTATGCCTATGTTGTTTAATTAGGACCAAGTTAAAATATCCTTCCTCTTTGAAATATGGAGAATGGAATTTGGAGATTTTTAGGAATTTGACATTAATTTCAAACTCATTTATTTAGGTACTAATTGGTTGATACAATTTATTTTTTGTTCATCTCTTTTTTAAGCATCGTCGGATGCAATCTTTATTTTATAAAATTGAACGATTGGTTAACCTTTCCTCAATAGAGTGTATAGTTCTCAATTTTTAAATGAAGGTAAAATTATTCAATCATCTTCTTATCTATGTGAAATGGTTAATTTACATTATTTTTGGTTTTTTTATCCATGCTTTGGATAACCTTGGTATGGAATGTTTGAAAGAAAAATTCCTTATTTTGAAATTATTCATAACTATTTGAAAACATGGAATTTCATCACTACCTCACTATACAAGAGGTTTCATATAGTGTAGCCTTCTATTCAAGTTCTTAAAAAGGGAAAAGGGATCAACCCCGATTTGGTAAAGATAATTTATTGGATAGTTTTTATTTACATAGTTGATATTAATGATTAGAATGCATATTTTTAGAAGATACTTTATGGGTTTCCACTTGAATACGAAATGAGATTTTCCCATAGGATTTTAGCTTTGAATATTTATTTTGGATTAACCTATATGAAAGAGTTTAGAGATAGGTTTAACGTGATTAGATTTCTCTTCTCTAATTTATGGTTGAAAGATTCCATTGTCATTTACTTAGAATTTTATATAGATTCAAGGTGGGAATGTTTAGTACATTTAATTTTATATTTGCACTTTTGTCATGTTTAATGTGCATAATATGGATGTTTATAAGACACATTTGGGAATCATTTACAATTGTAATTAATATAAAAATGTTTTCATCCACACATGATATTTTAACATGATTTAAGTCCATTATTTTTAAGCATTTATTTGTAAAAGACATATGTGGTTACAAATTAGTGTGTACATTATTTACACTAACAAACAAGTTTACAAGATATCACCTAATGAATCTTTTATAGTGAATGGAAATTTCACTAATTGGGACTATGAAATTTGGCATGAAGTTTTTATTTTATCCTATATTTTCATTATATAGATAATTTTATCTTCATTAGGAGTTTAAAGGATTTTGTCTAATGCTCACCTCTTTATCCGCATTGAGTAATTTACTTTAGGAACCCATTCTATTATATTTTGTAGTAATAAGTTGTCATGATTAAAAATTTCATACATGTTGTATTTGACAAGATTTTTTACAGGCTTTAACAAGATCAATGGACACTAACTTTTGTCTAGTATTTAGTCACCTATTTCATATTGGTCAATTTCTGTGATACAGGTTTAGAGTTGACAATATATTGAGGGTCATTGCACACCCTCCTATTATTGGAAATTTGATGTCATTTCATATTGATCTTATTTTTTCAACTACAATATTGACATAATCACAAGGATTAATTCGACACTCACATATGTTTGGCACTTTTTTCATTTCATATTAATCCATTTTTTTGATAAAAATTTATATATATGCAGTTTAACCACTATGTTATAATCTAGTTTTTTAATATACGTGTGATGTAGAGAGTCATTTATTAAATTTAGGGGTGACTTAACGTATAGGGACCAAAATTCATTTATTGGGGAGGTTTGATCTAGACGAAATTATGGATGGTCATAGTTTTCCTATTTCTCCCTTAGACATTACAATATAGAAGAAAACTTTAGTATCTTTCTAATGTCTATTGAATGTGTTAATCGAACATCCTATGCTCCCGATATCATTGGTCAATGTTCATGATACAAATAGGTCAATAGTGACAAAGAGGTCTATAATACCTAGGATCATGCAAAAATCTATTTTTCTAATTCACAATTGTTCTAGCGTAAAATATTATCATGGACATTATCTGTTTAACCCTCTAGTCTTTGACAAACATGTAAAAAAATTTCAATAGTATGGTCCACTTTTTTTTAGAAGGGGGCCCAATCAGAGTTGGCTATTACTATAATTTAAATTTTCCCAATTACATTATAGTCTTATGCAATATTATTTCATGTGCTATGGTGTTGACACGTGGTAGGATAAGAGCATCGAGTGATGTGGATATTTTTGAGTAATCCATGTGAAGAGTCCTTAGGCACATGGCCTGAAACCTAACACACTGTCAAACCATTTAAGGATGTAATTTTAACCTAACTGGGTGATCATATTATCCATTGCAGGGCTCACAAGGACTGCTAAATCACCTATAAAACTTGTCAATGTGGTCGAGATGTTAACTAATACAACTCACAAGTGCATTCAACCCACTTCCAACCAACTCACCAACATTGTACATCAGGCTCGACAGGGTGTTAACCCAATCCTAGACAAACGAAATTGGACATGGCCGTAGTCACGAGGGAACGTAACTATTACATCCTAATTTAATCCTATTGAAGAAAAAAATTTGATGCATGGGGGATTTTCATCAACCCATATGCCAAACAAACCTTGTTTCTAGATTCGAATTCGTGAAATCAAGTACATAAGAAGGATCTTTACCAATCAAGCATGTCTTTGTAAATGTTAGAAAAAGCATATTATTTTATTTAAACATGCATCATTTGTTTATTGACACAATTTTTGGCTTATTAAAGGCATGTTATCCTAATTATGCCCCCAAGTAAAATTGGTCAAATACGAACCTCCACGAAGAAACCAGAGAACTCGCATTGAAATCCAACAATCGAAATAACGAGACTCTATAATGGATGGGAAGTTTCGTGAAGGGTCAAATGATCCCGCAGAATAAATCTAAGGGTCACTTCCATCGCACGAGCCCACATTTCAAATCTAATAATCAGGTTACAAACGGGCTCAAAAATGGAGGAGCAGGGTCGGCTAAGGAGGCAAACAAAGTGTCAAAGAAACTAGAGGCTCTAAAGAGAGAAATGGGGAAAGGCTCAAAGTCTTCGGGCTTCACAAATGATTCGAATGAGCCCAAATTGGCTAAGTATGGAGGATATGGTGGAAGCTTCCACGTGCCTCATCGGCGCATCTCGAAAAAGTAAATCCAAAAGCCAAACTCAAACAAGCATGGGGCTTCCACATGTCTAGGGACCAAAAGAGAATGGGCCCAAAATTACTAAGTATAAAGGTGTTGGAAGAAGAAGCCACATGTCTTCTCGGCGTAACTTCAAAAAAAAAAAATGCAAAGGCAGTTCCTAAACACGTGTCGGCTTGCCATGTGGCCATGTTCCAAGTCAACGCGGAAGGTGGGTTATCGGAGGTAATTAAAACTTTTTTGCTTGAAAGGCATAAAGTATAAAAGTGAGCTGCACCTCTGCTGATGCCCAAGGATCCACATGTCAAGCCTAAATTACATGCATTCCAACGGGCCGAAGATGGTTTTTTTGACAAAAATGAATTACGGGGTTGTAGGGCATTTTTTGCATTTCGTTTTTTTGCAAAAGGTGCAAAGTGAGTTTTGGGCCCACGGACCCATTCTGCATAATCGGTTTTCACCATTTTTGTACGAACCCAACTCAAACATTCAAATGGACATATCTTTCGATCTAGTGCCCAAAATTCAACAAATTTGGCACCATTGGAAAGGTCTCAACCTCGTCTACACCATGGGATCCTAAAACTTTAATTTTGATGAGGTTAGGTGGGTGAAAATGGGAAAACTTCTCTCGACCATTAATGTAGAATCCGATTACTTCAACTACCAAATCTGATTTGATTCAATCCGTCGTTCTTCCTTCTTCAACACACCAAACAGACATAGGGAAAACCAAACTTGAAAGATTGTGGGCAGATTCATAGTAGGAATTGATTGTTGGTGGTTGGATTTTTAGAGCAGAGCCAAGTTTCTCCCCACTTTCTGGTTTTCATCACCTATAGATTGTAAGCACTTCTCATTTGAGAAAGGGAGACATTCTCGGGATGTGGGTAAACTCACAAATTGTTCCCTGACTCCATTTGAGTTGTAAGCCTTCTCCTATGCCTAGAGAGGGTATTTTTTCCTCTGAGCACCCAAGTAATAGTTTGTGCACCGTATAGAGAAATAAAATCTTGTTTCATTGCATCTTTCAACCCTTGGCATCATTTTCTTGTTTCTTTGTGCCTCTCTAACTTGTATTTTCTCCCTGTGTATGTCTTTCACGTTTGCAGGTGTAAGATGTCATGCTTCATGGAGTTTTTGATGGTGTATTTGGATCTGGGTTTGTGTCACTTCTGTCTAACCTCCCTCAGTCCCCTTTTCCCTGTTTCATTCTCCCTCAATAGAGTATCTCACCACTTCCTTTTCTTGTGTATCACTGCTTAGTGTAGGCTATTTCACCCTCTCTCTCTCTCCTTGTCCCCTTGGAATAGTTATATTAGGATTATTTATATCCTTCTTGCACTCGAATAGATTTTGGCAAGTAGATTAGGAGGCAAGAACCAACCTTCTTTGGAGGTCCATCTCAGGTTTGCAAGTCCCACAACTTGAGAGATGGTCTAATGTTGTGCAATCACACCAAATTCCCCACTCACGCCTAGGCCATTCGGGGTTGTTGTGATTCTACACTCATTAGGTATTCTAAAGGGAATATTCAAACATCTAGCCACCGTAAAAATTAAATATTTTGTGTTAAAGTATAGAGAGGAGTTTCATTAATTACTTGTGGAACTTTTAGCCTAATTGAGATTTTTTGAGTAACTTTCATTGAGAGGAGTTCTGAATGAACAATTAAACTTGGAACATTTGATGCATTTGTGAAGGATTTTAGTGGAATAAATTTTCTAGGTTCCTAAATATTCATTGCAGGTTTATAACTCATTCCATATTGTGAGTTTTCGTAATGTACTTCCAATATATATAAAAAAATAATTATTTATTCACCATTTAAATGAATCGAGGCGTAGCCAAATTAGAAAACTCTATTATCAAGCTCTTTATACCTATCCCTTTTAGAAATTTTGAATTAGTTTTTAATCATTATAAAAATTTGGAAGAGCTTAACCGTGAAATCAATATTTTTAGTTTTTAATCATTCTAAATTAGTTCTAAATAATTTTTAATTATTTTATAAATTCATTTAAATCATAAATTTGTGATTTTTAATCATTATGCATTTTTATGACTATTTGATAGTACGGGTTCAAGGATAGTTTATGCATCACAACATTCCCATTCATATAGTTATATGAATGTGCACATAGGCTCTCAAATATGCCAATAGCCTACTATCTTATTAATACTTATGAAATTTACCTCCTTCTCACTCCACATTCAAGGTTAATTATAATGATGTGAAACTAAATGTGATTTAACTTATGTGAGCTTTGACACATGACATGTTAATAATGTATAAATAGAATTACTCTTTAAGAAATTATCTTTATAATATTATAAGTTTGACATATTCGACTTGATGCATACAAAGTATTGTAATAAAAATATTTTTTGACAAAAAAATGGTGTGTGTTATTTTCTATATTTTCAACATATTCATGTTATGTTTAATATTACATTTGATATCGATTACATTCGATTCAATGTAATTTTTGGATTGGAAAATGCTTAAATATAGTACATGCATAGTCTACTATTTTACTACAATTACACATGCATATACTTGAGCTTAAAACTGAAAAAATATGTTATAACAAAGTGCTAATTACAAAACTAATGTGGTTGGGTTTTGACCTTCGAACCAATTAAATTTTCCTCTTTTTCTTACTTTGTGCACTTTAATAAGATTAAATTGCACTCACATGAATAATGAAATATTAATATAAAATATTTGCAAAGTGCAATGTATGGCCACCTATTGGTGGGACTCAATTACTAATTATTATTCATGTATCCCCTATTTTATTGTGATTACTCCATATTTAAATTAAAAGGCGATGCTACAAACTACTTCAACAAGAGTGCATTTTAGTTGAGTCTCAAACATGGAACCTTTTCAAATTTTCCCTTTATTTAGTTTTTCCTCTCTAAACACATATTCCCTCACGTGAATAATGCGTGCAAGATATAAACCATAAAATGGAGCCAAATTTCCTTTCTCTCTATCAAACCTCTTTTTAATAACCCCTCATCCTTTCATTTTTTTTTTTTTCCTCATAATTTACTTTCTCACTAGATCCCTTTTGGTGTTTTCATCCTACACTTCACAGATGGCAAGTTTTAGTAATACCTTCACACGATTTAATATTTTTAGTTGATTATTATGTTGGGATCCAAATTCATTCTCGCCTTGAAGTGAGTAAAGATCAAACATTTAACAAGATACTCAAATACAAACAAATCATAAGTCATTTTTTAGGTGGGGTAGGGATTCGGGTGGCTCTTTGTCACTTGGGAATTGGAGAAATGGATAACACCTTCATTAATGATTTTATCTATCCTAACTACTTTAGGTCTTGCCTTTTGACCAGGTGAGAGGACGTGTTTTGTAACCTTTGTTGATCAAGGACATTAAGAGATCCTTCTTTACATAATTTTCAAGGCGACCTTGAGAAAATATGATCAATACACCACAATTTGATTCTCACAAGTTATCACTTCTAAAGAATGGGGATATTTTCTCGAACAAGGTTGAGGTTACTAAAAACACTTAAAACCACTTGCTTCTATATATTTTGGTGGTATAATTTGTTCATTTGTGGATACACAAAGACAAACAGGGTACTTCTGGTAGGAATCATGGTTATTTGAAATATTTGGTGGGGATTAGGAAATATGAAGTTTATTTCACCGATATTTGAGAAACTTTACAACAATTAGAAAACTAACATAAAAAATGCTTCAGAATAGCCAAAATATTCCTTTAACCAGAAGGTGTGCATCAATGGAGCCCCAGATCTACACGGTTTCACATAATATTTAAGAATTCAACATGAAGCCTCAAGCTAAAGACTCAATTAAACATTAACAACCCATGGTTCCTCACGCCTAAGATACACTCAAAGGCTTACAAACAATCTTTATCAAAAAAATGACAGTAAAGTGATTTTAAATTGTTTATTTCATTATAGGATGAAGGCTCTTCTCATAATGAAATTACAAATGCCACTATACTATCACATGGATGAGATCCTATGTGATTTGGAGGGATTTTAACATAAGATTGCAACAAAAACATCAAAACCATTTGAATACATTCTGAAATAAAAGCAGACACAATTTTTCCCAAGATCAACACAGATTAATTTGAGATCTATTAGATTTATCAACAGGGGAAATTTTCTTGAACAATCTCAAAGCTTGTCAATGGTTATACACTTGCAACCATCTTGACGCGATTAAATCTAAAACACAAGAGATTAACAAGTTTCTCGATGGTCTCTCAGGAAGATGGGCATTCTAAAATTTTCTTATAAGAATTAAACGCCACCAATTTGTAAGAGTATGCTCATTGCATTTTGTACAGCTTCACTCGCTCACTCATCCCAAATTTTTCCCCCAAAAAAATAATATTCGAGGAATCCTTTGCTTGTTACAAGTCCTGTCCCGTAGAAGTGATGTTTAAAAAATTTGCACCCGGTTACTAGGTGGACAAATCATGAACTGATCACATTTCTCATACCCTCAACCATGATTGGGATGCCATGCCGTAGCTTTTTGACAGTATTTATAATCATCCTTTTATTTTGACATGTGGGAAATCCCCTTTTTAATCATTTTTAGGTGGCTCTTTATAGCTCGATCTGACAAGAAATCCTTTTCACCCTCGAGAATACACCTTGAGAAATGAATGCCTTCACATAGATGCCTGCATCCGTGCCTCTTAGAAATGATTTTCTGCACACGGATTATTCCACATACCCGCGATGCAAGTCCGAGTCAGCCAAGTGCAAAGAGGAGTCAACGGAAACCTCCAGGTGTTTCCTTGGCGTAACTAAAAAGGTGAAGTGCATAGGTAGGTTCCCAAACAAGCACAGGACTTCCACATGTTCAAGACCCAAGAAAATTAATTTGGCCTTTAAAAAGTCTTATTATCTAGAGAGTAACCAACAAAATCATTCATGTGTCTCCTTGGTGGAACTCTGATATGGTTCCCAAAAGCGAAGACCCTAAACAAGCACGGGCTCATTACGTGTCTCATCCCAAACAAGTTGTTTGAAATTTTTTTAAGGACTAACGGAAGGCGCCACATACGTAAGGTCCAAGAAAGTCTCCTCGGTCGTTGAAAAGTCTAAGTATGTGACAATCCAGATGAAAAATCCATGTTTCCTTCTACGCGCTTCTTCAAATGTAAAGTACAAGAGCAGGTCGCAAACAAGTGTTTGCCCTCCACATGTCCCAGGCCTTAGAAATTTGCTTGAAAATTTTAAGTATAGAGAGGAGTCAGTGGAAGCCTCCATGTGTCTCCTTGGCGTAACTACGAAGGTAAGACCCAAAGGTGGATCCTCAAATGAGTGCAAGCCCTCCACGTATCCATGGTCTCACAAAGCTACACTGGCCATTTGAAGAAAATTCTAAGTATGGTAAGGGCCAAAAAACCTCCATGTGTCTCCTTGGCACAACTTCAAAGGTCAAACCGAGAGGTAGATTTTCAAATGAGCATCGGCCCTCCATGTGGACAAGATTTGAGTTGAATTAGGATGGAGAGTCTCAAAATTCCCCAGTGACCCGCCTCTCCACTTCTAACTTTTTGATGTGGGCCCCAGCGGAGTTGTGGATTATTTCAAAACTTTGCTCCTCTTACAAAAATGAAAAAAACTACAAAATTCTCCAAATGACTAGCCTCCCCACTTGTATCCTAAAAACTACCATGTTTCCTTCTTCGGGGTCAAAGTAAGACTTTTCCCGCTACTTCATATTTGCTGAATAGCCAATCATAGACTATCGTAAGGTCATGGGCCAATTTGGTATTTTTTACAAATGTGACAAAAGTGACAAATTTCACCAAAAATACCCATCAAGCCGCATCTAATCAGAAAGGACCATGTTTCCATGGATGTTGGGACAAAATTTGATAGGGAAAACATGACTATGGAAAAACAAGGAAGGGGAAAAGCCAAATTCACGACCAAATTACAAATTCTTTCTCATGTAGACAGGGAAGGGAAAATAATATCTAGACTCAATGTGATCCTTGACCAAAATAAAGGACTGACCATGGAAACCAAATGAAGGAGAAAGATTTCATGAATCCATACAGGGAGACAGAGAAAACTTCAAACCATGCGACCGAGATGTTTTGAACAAATAGGAGAGATTAAATTGAGCACCAACATATTCAACCATATAAATGTTGACATAATATCAAAGATGTATGCCTTGTAAATCTATGGTGACATTTGAACACACCAAACCCTAACTAACCAAAATCCTATAATGAATTTTAAAAAGCAATGAAATTAATAGGCATGAACATTATAATTGGGAGACGCCATCACCGGTGACTAATTTCTGAAAAAATAAAGTTGTAAAAAAATTACTTTACCTTATTTTAGTGGTCTTGGTATGCTTGAGATCCCACTCACCCTTACATGGCATGTCTAACTCAGTAACATTGATTTGTCTATTTTTATTCTTTAGTTATTTTTCATGTTTCCCTTTATTTTGTACATTTCTCACATGACTCGACATCCTTACAAAAAAATCTTACGTGTACTGACGTGAAATGGAAATTTTCTCATCACCATTGGGGAAAATATCACTTAGTCCTTAGTTTGGAAAGGAATTTTATAATGCCCACATTTTACACACACAAATACAACACAAGAAAAAATACTGAATAATTTTTTTTTACTTACATTGTAGTACACATGACAAAACGAAATATCACTACTGACAACACACAACAAATGACATGTTTACAAAAACATTAACCCACGTAGATAACATGAAAACACGTGACACACATCAAGGCCACCACTTTTTTTTAAATGACAAAGAACAACATAACTATTCAACATTAGTATAAGCTTATAGATAAGGTCTTCCCACAACACGATATTTTCGGACTATACATCTATTAAAATCATGTTTCAATCTTTAACTTATGTTCTAGGAAGGCTCATAATGTTAGAATAATACATTCCTTTTCCTCTAATAGATTTCCTTTATATTTTTTAACATTTAACTTATAGTGAATATCATTAAATTATGGTCATCTACATTACTCCAATTACTTGTTTAATTCATTCGTCCATTAATAGGGTATTTATTTACACATAAAGCTAATAGGTATTATCCCTAGGATTCACTCTTATGGGCATACATCTTGATCTTTTAACATACCTATCTTACAAAATGTAACAAGTTTGAGTCAAAAGGAGGCAAGGTTCACATATTTTCCTCAAGGATTTATGGTCAAGTTTCTTTCATTCATTTATAAATGAAAGAAATAGGAAATAGGTAATGTAGTTAGTAAACAATAAGTATTATAGGAAATAGATTATTTATCCATAGCGAGAGGATTTATTCACATTAAAATGAATATCATGCTGTACTTTAGCTATGGAATAACATCTCATGATAACACTTCCCAAGGACATCCATCGCTTATAGTTTTATTATAGTTATGCATCAACAATTAGCTAAGTATTCAAGGAACTTAACATGCCAATGTGCTTTTTTATTTTATTTCTAGATTAGGTTTCTTGAATATCATTTTACATCTGACTTAAGAGGTTTTATTTTTCCCTAATTAGGTTCATATACCCTTTGTACTAAATTGTGTAACCTATTTGTTAACATGGGAATTTGTATCCTCATGAGACTACTAGTCCCTGTCCTACGGGATTTGTCTCTATGAAAATGATCACATAGTTCCACATAAAACATCAATTACATAATAGGACAAGTGGAAGAGAAAGATGGAGTAGTCCATTGTTTAAAGGATTAAGGTTTGCATTAGAGTTTACACAATGTGGGTCCCTTTTCTCACCACAAGATGGTTTAAACATGTTATATGAGTGATCTAAATTTCACTTTTCTCCTAGCACACCATATTATGGTTACATTCCCATAACTAATCATAGATTGAAATTTTTTAAGTTCCATCATTAAATCCTAATATTATGCCATAGAACCCAAATGATAATTGAGATTGGGTATCGAGTTCATTTTTATCCCAACGCTTAAATGTTACTTCAGCTTAGTTGGTGATATTCACCACTCAACACGGGTGTTGATCCAAGAGTGTTTTACACTATGTGTAATGTTGGTTTCCCAAGGAGAACTACCTTAAGAGAACACTTTACACTTACTACATGTTGGTGCTCAAAATAGTCTCGCCCCAGTTTGCCTTTGAAAATCTATCGATTTACGGCCTCTGTCACTTTATTTTTCTCGTGTTGTGCTTGGTTAATCTTTGTTGCCATTTTTAATTTGTTCATGGGTCGTAGATCACTTATGGGTCCATGGTTTTCTCCTTGTTTCTTTGTTCCTCCAGAAAAGGTCTATAATTTGGGTCTCCCGTTCTCTATTCATCTAAAAACTCGGTTCTCCCATATTTTCCATTCTCCATGGCCGAGATTTGTCTTCCTCATCATTTCTGCCTTAAATACTTGAAGAAAAATGAATGGATGTGTCTCTGATGGACGTATTTGAGCCTTGTAACATTTCTAAATTCTCTTTCCTTGGATAAATTTTCATTTTCAGGCTCAAATGATCGCTTTATTGTATTTTACAGCTTTGACGGGTGTTTCTCTAGATCAAATTTACATCCTTCAATCAACAGGGATGTGGAACCTTTTGGTTGACACGGCTTACTGGTACATAAAAATTTATATGAATCACCTCAACTTAAAAATGTTTCCATGTGGAGGAACGACGCTCGTTTGAAGATTTACTTCTTCGGTTTGGCCTTGGAGTAGTGCCGGGAGGACACGTGGAGGTTTCCGCTGCTTTTCTCGAGCTTAGATAAATTTTATGTAGCTAAAATAGTTTGGCGGAGAACAAGGACATGTGGTGAGCCCGTGCTCACTCAGAGTCTTTTAAAGAAGTGCTAGGAGGACACTTGGAGGCCTCCGCTCACTTTGCATTTTGCTTGGACTTTTTAACAGCCAAAGGAGACTGCCCTGGAGCATGACACTTGGCACCTTCCGCTAAGCTTCAAGCCTTCAAAAAAAAAATTGAGCCAAGACACGTGGCGAGCCCATGCTCATTCAAGGTCTCAATTTTTGGGGACCATCTCAAGGTGTGCCATAGTGACACATGGTAGTTTGACAAGTCAAAAGGAGCAGGGAAGTGGACCATCGGAGGTAACTTATAATTTTTGCCTCTTATGCTCAAAAGGGTTAAGATATCAAAAATGGCCCGCAAGCCCGATGGAAGAAAGGTCAAAGCTTTCTCCAGTCAATGGCAGAGGTGCGGGCCTTCGAGAGGAAATTTGGAAAATTTTCCCTTTGTGGGAAAAAGAGTTAAAAGTAAAAAGGAAGTGTGGTTCTGTACGCCAGAAAAGTGACAAGTGAGCATGGGAATCTACAAGTGACTCTTCCGCGTACCCGACCTCCCGAGGTCATGCCGAGACAGCCGGTGGGGATGGAATATAGGTAGTATACGGATAGAATAGTTAGGCAATCTAATGTCTTCAACACGCACTAATGGAATTTGCGAATCTAAGGCAAAGAAGGCCCTTCTAACCTAGACCGGTGTGATAGATCGATCAGCAAGGATGACTGCTCGAAGGCTCCAATCAATATCGAGCTCTGGCGTGATTCGATCTATGGGTTGTGGAATGCGTGGGAAATGACCTGGGATGGTTTCGTGTATTTCTCCTGATAGGGTCATATGGTGGATGGTAAATATAGTCAACTCTATGGACGGTTCTCTGGCCTAGTCTAGAACTCTCTAGCTTCGTTAGTTGTTGTATCCAGCAAGGACAGTTGTTCAATGATAATAGGTGGAAGTGGAGTAGACTGGAATACCAGTGTGCGTAGGCCAGTGTCTATGTCTAATTTTCTTATGGATTCGTTAGGCTGTGGGATTTGTGGGTCACAACCGTAGACTCGTGGTTGTTGTGGACCAGCTATGGTCATGCGTGGAATCAAGTCCTGACCCCTAGTATCCAATAATCATACGCTTTTTTAGCCTCTATGTTGAGAATCAACAGCTGTGTGATCTTCTCGGAATACCTCACAGGTGTTCTTGCAACTTGGATTCTTAGGCCGGTATCTATGTCTGTGAGGGTGTCTCCTGCGTCTGGTTGTGGAACTAAGGGATCACACCCGAACGTTTGTTCTCTTTCAAACCTTTCTATAGTCATGTGGATGTTTTCCTAGGGTAATCTGTAGTTTGGCTGATTTGACCAAAATGTATGTGCTTGGTCGTCTTCTATGTTTAATCCTCTTAACTGAGACCTGACCTGCTGGAAGTCTGCTGTTGTTTGGAAGACTTGTATCCTAAGGTTCTGGTCAATGTCAGTTATTGCTGCTATGAGATTGGGCTGAGGCACGATTGGCTCGAAAATGTATTCCCTGGGCTCCCTAGGTCCCGTAATTGTCATGCAAAAGCAGTAATAAAACAAACTATAATAAAGTGAAATCTAAGTATACTTCTAGCATATATAACTTCTTTTTGTATTTTCTGACGATTTATAAGAAAGCAGCTATTTAAAATATTTAGAATTGACAACTAACTAATAATTTAAAACAAACAAGATAACCGAGTGTGGTTATTTGTCTGTGTCAATTTTGTAAATCTATTCTAAACAATGAAATAGCTAATCTATTTGCAAGATTCTCGATCCTACCTCAGAAGTGAGGAGTGAATCATAGTTTCTCAGAAACTATCAATCCCCACAGCTTCCTTGGCAATATTGAGAATAGAATTAACTGAAATAAAGTAATTAACTACTTTATTTGATAATATTTAACTAAAACTTTGAAAGATAGAACCCGGATTACGCAGAATGCTGGCGAATCCGATAGTGTACGTGATCTTCCCCTCGCAGTGTGATCTCTTCGCTCTTTCGTGTTCACGTGAATCCGTAAAAGCGTGTAATGCTAGCATCAACAGAATAGATATTTGGATAAAGGCAACCCGAGACCGATCAATAAAACGCGGGTAGGAGAGGGATAGCGCAAGAGTACGAGCTTGGCTTATGCAATTCCTAGCGGATCTATCGCAAGTCAAGTAACATGAAGCATCCGTAACTCCGAAAACTATTTTGTTTGAAGAGAAAACCTGCAACTTTTAATGGCTTCCCGAGCTATTCTACTCTAATGGATTAGATAAAACAAAGCTAACACTGCTTTGCACAAGTTGATATGTGGCTTACCAACAACTAATCAATGCTAACTAAGCAGAAATGAACTACACTATCAATCCTAAGCAAACCAATGCACCACAAAGACCGAGAATGAGAAGATTGGAGTAAAATAGGTGGCCTCAAGTAATGACCGCACTTGCACAAGATGGATATGTGGCTTACCAAATGCAACACAATACTAACCAAAACACGCAATGAAGAAAACTAAGTATTCTAAGCAAAGGAAAACTAAATCTATCAAAAAGAGGAATCCGTAAAAACAAAAATTGAGAGAGGCTATTTGCTTGAGCACAAGCCATGCATTTATAGGAATTCAATCACCCCAAAATCAAAATCAAACTGAACTCCTAAACAATAAACAAAGGAAAAACACTATTCCAGGGGACCAAAAACATAAATGCAAGCTTAAGTCGGCAAAGAAAGCTGGTGAAACGTGATATTTCACGCGAGTTACGTTAAAAGAGCGTTCGAAAATTCAGTAGAGGACTGCCGCCCGCTTAGGGCGGCAGCAGACCGCCGCCTGTCTAGGCGGCAGCAGAGACCGCCGCCCAGGCAGGGCGGCGGTTTCGTTACTTAAGAGAAAAGGGGGAAGAAAAGAGGGAAAAAGGGGAAAACAAAACACACAAGGGATAGAAGGGTCATGCGGGATGTTAACGCACATTTGAGGAGCTCTTTCTGGATCCCGAACACCTTGCGAAGAGACGTGTATCATCATTGGGGCATTTATCACACCGTTCCGCAAAGACATGCAGACCTTACAATTTTGGGTATGTACATATCGCCCCCTCGGAGAAGCGCTTTAGCCATGAAGAGGCGTAAACGGTGGGTCCGAGTATGGCCATCCCGAAATGGGAATTTATAATTTATACCTTACACGTTCGTGTCGAAATGACGCCATCCAAAATTCCCGCTCCCTACAAAATGAAAAGAGAACTCAAGTGCAGATAGATACAATAATTGGAAAATAAACGCTAAAAATAATAGGGAAAGAGAACGTACTATTTATGCGGGATAGGAACTTACCTCCGCTCGCGCTCCGAACTCGTGAAAAGGCATTTAAAACGAATCGTGGTGTTATATATATGAAAGTGGGCCCATTTTCCTATTCATTTCATGAGTCGATTTGATTGATTTTGAGCTCTGGGACCCACGGTGACGGTTTCTCGCGCAAATAGAGTCAAAACGTCCGCAGTGAGATCGTGAGCATGCCTCCACGTGCGGAACACCGCCCCGCTAGATCACAGGTTGGTTTTCCTCAATTTTGTGTTTTTCCTCTTCAAATTTGAAATGGCAAATTCTTTCAATGGGGGTTATTTTTGAAAATGTTAGGTTCAAAAGGTCCATCTAGGGGGTCGCCACTTGGGTAGGCTTTTTTTTTAGTTAAAATGGTCGCTTTTTACATTTTTTTGGCCTTTTAGAGTTAAAAACCTCGCGCGGGTTTTCGGACATGACCGCCGCCCGGCCAGGCGGCGGTTACACGACCGCCACCCCGCTCGTATGGCGGCAAACCGCCTCTCTGCTCGGTGGTGGCGGTTTTGCACAGAATGCAAAAGGAACCTATTTTGGAGACTGTACTTGTATTTTTATCATTTCTATATGCTTTTATGACTCTCTCGATATTGATTAGATACTAACTTGCTCTGTTTTGTGTGTTTTTGGGTGTATGCAGGCGAGGGAGGAGTATATCAGATGGAGTCGAGAGAGGGAGTGTGATTGGTTGCCCGGGGTATTGGATGCCCTCTCACCAGACGAGGAGGACACATTGCAGAGGGCCGGTATACTGCGTATATCGCGTGTGCCTCATGTCGCACCATCTAGTCACATCCTTTGTGACTTGTTTTCATATTGGGATGCAGATTGGAACACTTTCCGACTGCCAGGGGTCCGCGGTGAGTGGACCATCACTTTGGAGGATGTCTACCGTATCCTGGGGGTCCCGATCATCAGGAGGAGACTCACATTGGAGACAGCAGGGTCCCGAGCACAGATTACACAGTGGGCAGGCTACATGGGGGATGCAGCTATCTCCACGGGGTCGAAGAAGGGAGTGAGAGTTCGATCCATTCCTTCTTTGCCCATCCCCGTATTTCGACAGGCTATCATGGGGATCCTTGCCTCGAGGTTGATTGGGGACAAGGGAGGGGATACTTTATTATACTGCTGGGCCCCCATCATTGCACAGATAGAGGGGCATGGCCGGATATATGCCTAGGGCGCAGATATTCTGGGGACCACCTACCATGACTTATACAGGGTGGTCCGTCTACAGGGACAGTCCTTGAGTCACCCTACTCTAGTCATGAGTTGGGTGTATGAGCGGTTTATTCCCTATGGAAGAGGCGTGGAGGTGGTAGATCCCGGGGCTGTGAGGGCAGCCGATGGTCGACATGTCGGTGCTTAGAGCACCTCACCGCATAGTTGCTTCCCTCACTACAAAGCAGAGCATGGAGGCGGGTGCTGGCCCTAGTGACCCATCTTGGAGGCCCGGTGATCCGAGTAAGTTATCCTTTCTTCCTTTCAGTGTTCGTTTGATTTAGGATTTGTTTTTAATTGCTATCTCTCCTTGTGTTTTAATATTGTATCTTTTAGCCTCTTGCCTAGTTTCTAATTCGTTTTTCTTCTTTGTTTTGCAGAGACTGTTGACGAGTGGCGGGATCTAATCCGCAGGGTATGCACTGATTCTCTGATGATCCCTATGGATAAGACCCGTGCGGAGCTATCTATAGATACCGGGGAGCCTTCAAAGAGCCGGGTAGGCATACCGATGTCTTCGCTCCCGTTTAGCACGTGGCCAAGATGGTGTCGACCCTACGTACAGATTTGGCGGGCTATAGGACAGCCGAGCACCTTATGAGGAGCCACTCTCGTGGTGAGACCGCGGCTGCTCCTCGGGACCCTGAGCCCTCCGTGCATTCAGAGCGCCGGCTTAGCCGGAGTCCTAGGCGAGGGCGCGCTCCCTCGGCGGGATCGCGTAGGGGTTGAGAGGCCACTTGGCCCTTGTATATTTTGTATCATAGATTCTTTTGTATATCACGGACTCTTTGAGCGTTTTGACCATGCCTAGTGCATGATGGCATTGTACGAAAACATTGATTATTTATATATATGGATTTGTTCTGGATCAAAATTTGTCACTCATGTTTGTCCTTTCTATTTCCATTGATTTGTGTATACTATGATGTATGTTTGTATGCTTCCTAGAATGTATGCAATGGTGAACAAATGATGAAAATGCTTTACTTTACTTTTCTTTTGTGTTTCATGATGCTGATACATGATAATGTAGATATATTGTAATCTTGAATCTTAGCTTCTGTGAGCAATTTGGATACCTCATGTTTGTTTTGGCAAAGTGATGAAAATAACAAATATGATGAACAGATAAAATTGCCCCACTCCTAACTTCACGCAACCAGTAAGATGCGAGGGCTCATCACCAAGAGCCAAGAAGGGCTCAAGTTATGAAATGTGATGAAATGATAGTGATGAAAGATAGACAAAGTTTTGACAGAACCAAATTGAAAGCTACAAGCTAACTCTACCTGGGTTACTTCATAGTTTCGGATGCAACCTGCCTTGCGGTTTATCCAGACTTAGACCCGTAGATGGCCACATGGCAGAAAAAATATGGGTTTTTAGGATTTTTGACTCTTTCGGAATTTTGAACATCCATTCCATTTGTTTTTGACTCAAATTTTGAAAGCTTGAATTGCTTGCGTATGACCATTTGCATGTATTTGTCAAGAGGACCCCCTACACTTGGCCCCACGCTACTAGTAAGAAGCGTGAGTTTATCACCGTGGGCAAAGCGTAGGCGAGTAAGGGCATTTCCATCCTTTCCCAACCCTACGTCACTAGTAAGAGACGCAAGCTCATCACCGAAGGTTGGTGGGGCAGGGAAATGTGTAAAATTAAAATTTTCTGTTTGATCAACATTTGACTTGTTTATTTGAGTAAAATGTCAGTATGTCCTTATTTCCAAAGAGATATACATATGGGATAGATGTGACACCATGAAGCTTCTAGAACAGACCATAGGCAATGACACTTATTCTAAGAAGAAATCAAGGCGAGAAAAGACTTGCAGATCTTGGTATGGTTACCGTTAAGACTTTGTCATGTCTATTTTATTTGATAAAAGATTCTGAAGTGATTGATGATATCATGAGAATGGAGAGACATGATTAAAGAGTTTATGCCAACAACATCATGAGTTTGTAGTGAATTGCCTTGAGAATAGATTCCTTGATCACGATTTGTGTAAGAAACGAATGGACAAAATGATCTTAATTTATATGAAAATGCAATGTAGATAGTTATATAAGTAGCGTTAGCTGCTTATGCGTAGAAACGTTTGAGGTGGAGGGAATTGACTGTTTCGCCAAACTCCTCACCTTCTAGCGTGCATAAGAGGTATGCACCATTTCCGTAGTCCTTCATGACTCGGTATGGGCCCAACCATTTGGGCCGGAATTTCCTTCCTTTGCCGGTCTTCTTGTCGATCCGGCTGTCCAGCCTTAGAACTAGATCACCTTCGTATATATCACGTTCATAGACCTTCTTGTTATACTGCCGGCACATCCGGTCGGCATAGACTCTATGTCGTTGTTCGGCATCTAACCTAATTTCATCTAGGCTTTCTAGTTGGGAAAGACGTGCTTCTCTGTAAGCGTCTTCATCCAGAATCCCTTGTAGTGAAATGCGGAGACTGGGTATTTCAACCTCAAGTGGGAGAACCGCTTCTGCCCCAAATACCAGCGAGAAAGGAGTTGCTCCCGTTGGTGTTCTTATTGAGGTTCGGTGGGCCCACAAGGCCGGATATAACTTTAAGTGCCAATCTCATTTGTTTTCTTTTACCGTTTTAAGGAGAATGGCTTTCAATGTTTTGTTTGTTGCTTCAGCCTGCCCATTGGCTTGGGGATAATACAAGGAAGCCGTATGATGGCTTATTTTGAATTTACCTTGCCTACAGTTCACGAACTTCTTCATTCTTGAAAGAAGTTCCATTATCAGAGATAATGAATTGCGGGATACCGTACCTGCAAATGATTTGGTTCAAAATGAACTTGGTGATTACTGAACCAGGTACAGTGGTAAGAGGCATGGCCTCTACCCATTTGGTGAAATATTCAGTGGCCGTGATTATAAAATTATGGCCGTCTGTGGATGAGGGAGAGAACTTCCCTATCAAGTCTAGGCCCCATGTAGAAAAGGGCCACGGAGTAGCGATTGGTTGCAAAGCTTGTGCCGGCATGTGAATCTCATGAGAGAATTCTTGGCACTTGCGACACCTGCGTACAAACTCTATTGTGTCATGTTCTAGAGTGGGCCAAAAATAGCCCATTCGATGTATTTTCCGAGCAGTGGCGTGGCCGCCGAAGTGGCCTCCACATACTCCGCTGTGAGATTCATAGAGAATCTTCTTGGATTCTTCTGTGTCGACACACCTTAAGAGCATTCCATCGAACGCCTTTCGATAGAGAACTTGCTCTATAATAACGTACTTAGCTACGATAATGCGTAACCGCCTTCTTTGTTGCGGTGTAGCTCCTTCCGGGTACGTATGGTCCATGATATAGCTAATGATATCAGCGTACCAAGGGCACTCAGAGATAGCGGGTCGGGTTTCGACGTAGTATACGCACTCATCTGGAAAATCCAAATCTACTAGATCGCCTCCATCTAATGGATTATCAGCTAACCAATCCGCAATGATTTGTCCCTTAACTGACTTTTGGTTTACAAAAGTTAATTCGAACTCTCCCATTAAGGTTATAAAACGTCCAGCCTTTTTAGACAAAGACCCTTGTGTGAGGAAAGTTCGTAAGTGGTCAGTTTTTACTACGACCCTTGTCTCTTGATTTAGCATATAGTGTCTTAGGCGTTTGGTTGCGAAGACTATGGCGAGACATTCTCGCTCTGCTTGTGTATAGCATGTTTCATAGTCGAGCAGTGTCCGGCTAATGAAATAAATCACATGTTCTCTTTTGTTATCATCTTCTTGGGCCAACATGCAAGCTAACGAAACATTGGTAGCTCGTGAGTATAAGATCAACGGGCGGTCTAGCTTAGGTGGCATTAGTGTAGGTGGTGATAGCAAGAAACGCTTAACTGCGTCAAAAGCTTCATCGCAATCTTTGGTCCAACTAATGCTATAGTCTTTCTTGAGTAGATTGTTAATTGGATGAATAGCGAAGCTCAAGTCCGGGATGAATCTTCGGATTGCACCCAACTTTCTCGAGAAATGACCTAATTCTAGATTCATCCGAAGGTGGAACCATTTCGAGGACAGCCTGAATTTTGGTTGAGTCAACATCTATTCCTCATGATGATATGATATAACCTAAGAGCTTCCCTCCCGTTACACCGAAGACACACTTCTCTGGATTTAGCGTGACTCCATATTCTATTAGACGCGAAAGAATGATGCGAGTACTTCCGGATGGTCACAGCACTTCTTGGCCTTAGCCAATAAGTCATCTACGTAGGATTCCATGATTTTATGAATTAGATCGTGAAATATATATGTCATAGCCCGTTGGTACATAGCACCAACGTTTTTGAGACCGAACGGCATAACAGCATAGCAATAGGTTCCCCAAGGAGTTATAAACGTAGTTTTAGCTTGATCTTGCTCGGATATTCTGATTTGATTGTATCCCGAGAATCCATCCATGAGAGACAAAAGCTCAAACCCAGCTGTTGCATCAACAATTACATCTATGGATGGCAACGGGAAGTCATCCTTAGGACATGCTTTGTTAATGTCTCGGAAATCTATGCAGATGCGTATCTTTCCATTCTTCTTGAGAACGGGAACGATGTTAGATACCCATTGGGAATAATCAACTGGCTTAATGAATCCTACCTGAAAGAGTTTTATTGCCTCCTCTTTTACCATGAGAGCTACTTTGGGTTTCATAGGTCTTGATTTTTGCTTGATTGGCTTTGCATCTGATTTAGTGACGAGGTTGTGTACCGCAATGTGGGGTGCAACTCCTGTCATTTCTTTATAATTAAATGCAAATGCCTTCTGATGCTCTTTAAGGATCCGAGTGTGTATTTCTACTTCTTCTGGTGTTAACGAAGATCCTAGTTTTAAGATTCTCGGCTCGTCCTCCGTTCCGATGTTGACATCGATCGTTTCTTCGATCAAGGAGGCGTTACCCTCTTCGAACTCAGGCGGTGCCGGGGGTAAATCCAAATCATCCCCATCTTCCACCATGTATATGCTGGGTTCTTTTTGTGAGGAAAACTCATCATGGGATTTCCGAATCAGGAAGAGGAATGTGGATTTAAGGACAAATCTAGCATAGGATAGGAAAGATGCAATGCTGCATAGGCGTTTAAGTATTGCAAAGCGGCTATATCATTATCGATATGGTTTGGGGTGGTAGATTCACTTTCGCTTGAAAGGGGATTTTTCGTTGTTTTTATGAATGGTTCGTCACGAATGGACACGGTGAAATGAGTATCTTCTAATTCATCGCTTGGAGTAAAACGTGACGCTGAAGTTGCTATCGAGTCAGCGAGGAGATTTTTCTCTCGGGAATTGCTTCAATAGATATGAAGTTGAATGCCTTGCTTGAATCTAATACGGCATTTTTGTAAAGCTGTAAGTGTTCAGCTTTAGTTTCATATACCTCAGAGACTTGGTTTGCCACTAATTGTGAGTCTCCCAAGACTCTGATATTATCAACACCGATTCTCTTGGCTAAGGTGAGGCCAAGGAGGAGGGCTTCGTATTCTGCCCCGTTATTGGTGCATTCGAAATTTAGCTTAAAGGCAAATGGCAGGACTTTTCCCTCAGGCGAAGTAAGAATTATACCTGCCCCCGCTCCATAACGGCACCTAGCCCCATCAAAATGGAGAGTCCAATACTTAGCTGGGAATATAGAGGTTGGGGGGTTCATTGCGTTTGAGCATTCTACTTCCACCATGCAGAGATCTTCTGCTGGAAGAGAGCCAACCCCTAGGGAATACCCTATGCCTACCGAATCAAAAGGTAAGAACATTGGTAAATCTTGTTCTATTAATTCAACGATTTTTGCAGTAGTCCCTAATGATACAGTTTCTTTAGCTTTATCGTCAGGGGTTGGGGTTGTTTTGGCTATGCTGATGGTTTCAAGATCCGTTGTAGGTACCAACTTTTCCTTTGGCTTTGAGTCAGTGGGTTTGTTAAGTTGGTTTGTTGGAAGTTCAAATTCCGAGTGTACACCTGGTCTTTTCTTTAAATCAGCTAGGTGCACATCAAATGGCTTTGGATCACCTTTGGCTACAAATACCTTTCCTAGATGCAAGAATCTTACTTCTTGAAATAATGTAGAAGGGATTGCCTTCATGCGGTGTATCCATGGTCGGCCGAGGATCATATTATAATTAGTTTCCCGATCTATAATATAAAACTCAGTCAGGATTGTTTTGAGTCCTAAGGTGATAGGTAGTATTATGGTTCCTATCGAAGTGGCTTTAAGGCTATCATAACCTCTCAATGTATTTCAAGTAGTGGAACAATTTGTTTCACCATATCCTAATTTTTGGAGGAAAGAGAAGGGGACTATGTTAACCTGCGGCCCCATCATCAACCATTGCCCGTTTTACGTAATTATTATAAACCCATACTTGTAGGTGTAAGGCTGGATCGCCTCGGCGAGCGATCTCAGCATCTCGTAGGCATTTTACTTATTTCGAATATGAATTCGACATCTCTATCTGCCTGTCCCGGAGGATGAACATCAAAGTCTATATGATTTACCTGTGTTTCAGGTGGTGGAGTGATATTAATTAAATGACCTAAACCTAACGCCTCTAAAAGAGCAGCCCTGTGGGCAGGGGAGTTCTTTAGTAAGTCAAGGAACGAAATATGCGAGAAGGTTTTTGTTAGATCATTAATTAAATCATAAGCACCCACAGGTTTTGTTATGATTTGCTGGATGTTATCCGTTTCTGGCAAGTGGCTTGGACTTGGTTGAGAAAAATATTCTCGTGTCCTTGTTATAGCTTCAATGGGTAATTCCGAGTCTAACTCTACCAATCCAACTACCTTAGGTCGTGGTTGACTCCCTAGTTGGGCGCAACTAATGGATTTAGCGAAGTCGAGGCTTCATGGTCATTGTTTCCTGTCATTGCACCCTTGTTTGTTCCAGTTGGTTTCAACCTATTACTATCATGATTTGGAAGTGGATCGTTAAAGATCTTGAGAGGAGCATTCTGAGGGGAAACTGCCCCTGCGAGCGTATTGGGTAGTGATGATACAGGATCTGCCAAAAACAAATCTGTGAAGAACTGTCTTTGTTCTTCTCGGTAAACGTTGCATGAACTTGTTGTAGTCACGACACGTTCTAGTGTCATGACCCCGAATTTTATGGAAACCACAATAAGAATTGGGATTGTAATTCGTGTTTTGTTGGTTTGGTTTGTATTGTGGCCTAAAATTTTGATCAAACTGTTGCCTATTAGGATTAAAATTCTGCATTTGTTGTTTCTGGCTTTGGTTTTGGTAACCAAATGAATTTTGACCCGCCCCTTGTATGGGATTACGCCGTTGTTGTTGTTGTTGCGGATGGTTAAAATCCACTGTGTTGATTGTCGGGGTAAAGTTGTTGTTTCTTTGGTTGTTTGTTTGTGATGGAGTACTGACTATATTTACCTTTTTGGGCTGGTCGGTTACTCCGTCTGTTGTTACACCCCGATTTTTGTTAAGGATTTTAGGTCCTTGATTAGCGTTTGTGGGGTAAGTCGTAGTATTTTGGTTAGAGGTGATCAACCTCCCGTTTGCTCCATATGTCTTACGACCACTATCTATTGCTGCCTGATCTATTCGCAGAGCGCTCTCGAGTACTTCGTCATAAGTTCTTAGTGGGAACTTCTGGACTTCTTCCTTCACTTCTCTACTAAGAGAATGAAGGAATAAATCGCATAGTTCCATCTGATCCATATTTGGAGCGCTTGCCGAGGAATAAAGGACTGTACGCCACCTTTGGATGAAATGGGCGACAGATTCGTTATGTTCTTGCTTGATGTGTAAGAACTCCCTGATTCCTGTTCTCAACAGTTTGTTCATGTCGAAGGCTTTGATGAACTCAGACACAAGTTGTTTGAATGAATGTATGGAAGCCTCGGGTATTCTGTAATACCAATCGAGAGCAATGCCTTCCAGCATTTTGGGGAATATTTTAGCAACAACCCCATCCCATGGGAGTAATTCTCGAATGGCTGTAGCATAAGCTTTGATATGCGCATTCGGATCTCCCTCTCCTTTGTATTTGGGAAAATCGGGAAGAGGCCTTGGAAGCATAACGCTTCGTATGGTGAAATCTAAGGGCTCTTTCAAATATTCTGAGTAAGTTCCTATCGCATATGTTTCAACCATTGACGGTGTCTGTTGAGGGGGCGGTGGCGGAATGGGTTGTTGATATGGCATAACGTACGCGTTGGCAGGGGCATAAGGCAACCCCTGTATTTGGGCAAACATGCCGGGAGAGGAGAACATATCCCCTTGTGGCGATTTGGAGTACATGTTTAAGTACGAAGGGGTACTATCCAGGAATGGATTGCTCTGTACTAGACCTGGAGGAACAGTGCTAGCGATAGTGGGTCTAGTTGGCATTTGTTGTGAATACTGAGGAGTCATGCCTAACGTGCCTACTCCTATGAGGAGATCTACCTGGCTAGGATGGTGCGAGATTGGAACTCCCTGTTTGTATGAATTTCGAATTTTGACTTGCTTGGGCAAGTTCTAATCCTCTAACCTTCTCTATTAGAGTTGAAATGACTTCGTTTGGTGAAGTCATGATATTCTGCCTTGGTGGCATTTGTTGTATACTATGGTTTTGCAGAGGTATGTGATATCCTGCTATGAACTGATCGTTATCTTGCCAAGCATCTCTGAGAGTATTTTCTATACGTGATGGCATAGAGGTATTTTCTTGAGGAGAGAACTCGGGCTGTATTTGCAAACCTCCCACAGGTGGGTACATGCCTTGAGAGCGTTGTTCTTTTCGGGAATAACGCGTTGAGTACTCGTCATCTAGAACCGAGTATGGGTCTGATTGTCTACTAATATGTGGTCTAAGTAGCACCTGAGGAGATGAAACAGATTCTCCAGTGAACGTCATATTATTCGAGCCTGAAGGCTCTGTTTGTGTTTGAGCGAGTTGTTCCAACCCCTCTGCTTGGAAGGACGAGTTATATCTAGTCCTTGGAGTTTGCGTTGACAACTGACTAGTTGAATAGTTGTCACCCCACATTGAGAGTGAGGGTGATGATTGTCTATTTTTCTGGGCATAGTATGCCTCAAGACCCAGGAGGGGTCTGCCGTATGCATCGAATCCCGACATATTCGGGGGGTATATAAATACCGCAGAATAATGGGAAGAAGCGAAGGTGATTTATGAAAGCTTAATGAAGTGGTTCTAAGAAGGCATACTAAAGTGAAAGTGTAATATTATGACTCCAGACAAGAAAGTAGACATTTTATGTCAATTTTACTAATCTTGTTTGCTTCACGTCGGGTTCACCAATTTTTTTTGGTGAATCTGATGTGAAGGCTAATGAGATATAGAAGGTGAAACAGTGGTTTTCTTCACGTCGGGTTCACCAATTTTGTTTGGTGAATCTGATGTGAAGGCTAATGAGATATAGAAGGTGAAACAGTGGTTTGTTTCACGTCGGGTTCACCAATTTTGTTTGGTGAATTTGATGTGAAGGCTAATGAGATATAGAAGGTGAAACAGTGGTTCGATTCATGTCGGGTTCACCAATTTTGTACGACGGAAAAGCGACAAGCGAGCATGGGAATCTACGAGTGACTCTTCCGTGTACCCGACCTCCCGAGGTCGTGCTTTGAGACAAACGGGGGATGGAATATAGGTATTATACGGACGAGACTAGTTAGGCAATCTAATGTCTTCAACACGCACTAATGGAATTTGTGAATCTAAGGCAAAGAAGGCCCTTCTAACCTGGACCAGTGTGATAGATCGATCAGCAAGGATGACTGCTCGAAGGCTCCAATCAATATCGAGCTCTGGCGTGATTCGATCTATGGGTTGTGGAATGCGTGGGAAATGACCCGGGATGGTTTCGTGTATTTCTCCTGATAGGGTCATATGGTGGATGGTAAATATAGTCAACTCTATGGACGGTTCTCTGGCCTAGTCCAGAACTCTCTAGCTTCGTTAGCTGTTGTATCCAGCAAGGACAATTGTTCAATGATAATAGGTGGAAGTGGAGTAGACTGGAATACCAGTGTGCGTAGGCCAGTGTCTATGTCTAATTTTCTTATGGATTCGTTAGGTTGTGGGATTTGTGGGTCACAACCGTAGACTCGTGGTTGTTGTGGACCAGCTATGGTCATGCGTGGAATCAAGTCCTGATCCCTAGTATCCAATAATCATACGCTTTTTCAGCCTCTATGTTTAGAATCAACAGTTGTGTGCGATCTTCTCGGAATACCTCACAGGTGTTCTTGCAACTTGGATTCTTAGGCCGGTATCTATGTCTGTGAGGGTGTCTCCTGCATCTGGTTGTGGAACTAAGGGATCACACCCGAATGTTTGTTCTCTTTCAAACCTTTCTACAGTCATGTGGATGTTTTCCTAGGGTAATCTGTAGTTTGGCTGATTTGACCAAAATGTATGTGCTTGGTCGTCTTCTATGTTTAATCCTCTTAACTGAGACCTGACTCTGCTGGAAGTCTGTTGTTGTTTGGAAGACTTGTATCCTAAGGTTCTGGTCAATGTCAGTTATTGCCGCTATGAGATTGGGCTGAGGCACGATTGGCTCGAAAATGTATTCCCTGGGCTCCCTAGGTCCCGTAATTGTCATGCAAAAGCAGTAATAAAACAAACTATAATAAAGTGAAATCTAAGTATACTTCTAGCATATATAACTTCTTTTTGTATTTTCTGACGATTTATAAGAAGCAGCTTATTTAAAATATTTAGAATTGACAACTAACTAATAATTTAAAACAAACAAGATAACCGAGTGTGGTTATTTGTCTGTGCAATTTTGTAAATCTATTCTAAACAATGAAATAGCTAATCTATTTGCAAGATTCTCGATCCTACCTCAGAAGTGAGGAGTGAATCATAGTTTCTCAGAAACTATCAATCCCCACAACTTCCTTGGCAATATTGAGAATAGAATTAACTGAAATAAAGTAATTAACTACTTTATTTGATAAGATTTAACTAAAACTTTGAAAGATAGAACCTGGATTACGCAGAACAGTGGCGAATCCGATAGTGTACGTGATCTTCCCCCTCAGTGTGATCTCTTCGTTCTTTCGTGTTCACGTGAATCCAGAAAAGCGTGTAATGCTAGCATCAACAGGAATAGATATTTGGATAAAGGCAACTTGGGACACTGACTGAATAAAACGCGGGTAGGAGAGGGATAGCGCAAGAGTACAGAGCTTGGCTTATGCAATTCCTAGCGGGATCTATCGCAAGTCAAGTAACATGAAGCATCCAGAACCTGAAAACTATTTTGTTTGAAGAGCAAAACCTGCAACTTTTAATGGCTTCCTGAGCTATTCTACTCTAATGGATTAGATAAAACAACAACACTGTTTGCACAAGTTGGATATGTGGCTTACCAACAGCTAATCAATGCTAACTAAGCAGAAATGAACTACACTATCAATCCTAAGCAAACTAACAGACCACAACACTGAGAATGAGAAGATTGGAGTAAAATTGGTGGCCTCAAGTAATGACTGCACTTGCACAAGATGGATATGTGGCTTACCAGCTGCAACACAATACTAACCAAAACACGCAATGAAGAAAACTAAGTATTCTAAGCAAAGGAAAACTAAATCTATTGCAAAGAGGAATCCAGAAAACAAAACTTGAGAGAGGCCATTTGCTTGAGCACAAGCCATGCATTATAGGAATTCAATCACCCCAAAATCAAAATCAAACTGAACTCCTAAACAATAAACAAAGGAAAAACACTATTCCAGGGGACCAAAAACATAAATGCAAGCTTAAGTCGGCAAAAAAGCTGGTGAAATGTGATATTTCACACGAGTTACGTTAAAAGAGAGTTCTAGAAAACGCGTAAAGGACCACCGCCTACTTGCTTAGGGTGGCGGTATAGGACCGCCTGCCTGTCTGTAGCGGCGGCTTTCATTTACTTAAGAGAAAAGGGGGAAGAAAAGAGGGAAAAAGGGGAAAACAAAACACGCAAGGGCTAGAAGGGTCATGCGGGATGTTAACGCACATTTGAGGAGCTCTTTCTGGATCCCGAACACCTTGCGAAGAGACCTGTATCATCATTGGGGCATTTATCACACCGTTCATGATACAGATGCACTTACAATTTTGGGTACGTACGCAGGTTCCGCTAGGACCCACATTGGAAACTTGAAGCGAAGGATGGAGTCATGTGGGAAAACTTGAAAAAAATCCTTTTCAAAAAAGAGGGTCAAATGGCATAATTTATCCATAGTTCCTTTGGGACCCACCTCCGGACACGTGTCAGGCTCATTTCTCGAGGGCAAAGATGCGGAACAAAATGTGAATTTTTTTCATTTTTCCAAAAGTTGTAAAAAGTCAAAGGAAACTCCTGGGTCTATTTTTAAGTTTGAATCTTCCTCATGGATCACCCAAATTCAAAGTAAAGATCAACGGCAGCTGAGAGAGTCTCAATCGATTTCCCCCATTTTTACTAAAACATGTATGGAAGTGTGAATATTCATGATTTCTTGGTATCTCCTACACGTTAGGTAGAGAGGGGAGTTAATGTTGATATCTAAGTTTGGTGGGGAGATCTAGAAGATGTCTTTTTCCATTAAAATGGTCTAACTATCATGCTCGATCAGATTTTCTATTTTTCTTCTCCCAAGCACGCAAGGAGCCAAATTTGACAGATTAGGGGTGGAAGTGGTTGGTGAATTGAAGAAAGAGTGATCTACCAAAGGAAGGAGTTTAATTCGGGAGATAATTGAGGAGATCTTCCCCCTTAAGCACTTTTGTGACCTTTTATAGATCGATTCTAAGAATCGCAATCATGATCATGGCAAGCAACCTTGGTAGCACTCAAGGTCTTTACTTTTAAGGGGAAATGGGCTCTATTGTAAATGTTATAAATGGCACAAATTTTTGTGCAAATGGTTGGAGTGTTAGGGGTCGACTGAATTTTATAATAGAAAAATCTTAACAGAGCCCATCATTTTGAGAAGCCATTTGAGAAGCTTGTATATCTCTTTTGTATTAAATCTGATCATGTCAAGGTGGTTGCAAATTTACAGCCATTGACAAGATCTAAGACTATTCTAGAAACTTTCCTCTTCTGGTAGATTTAATCAAATTCGATTTATTTTGTGTTGTCTTGAGAAAAATGTGTTTGTTTTATTTCTAAATGTATGCGAGTAGTTTTTCTTATTTCTGTTGCAATCTTGTATTGAAATCTAATTCAATCACATAGGCCTCAATCCTTGTGACAGTTTAGTGGCATCTACAATTTCATTTCTCAGAAGCACTTTCATCCGGGATTGGAATAAAATATTTAAAATCACTTTTCTTTGATATGTTGATAGATATATTGTCTATAAGCCTCTAGGTGTACCTTAGGCATGATTTGACTCAGATCTTGATGCTTTGTTGGATTTTCTAACTCGAGCCTTCATGATAGAATCTCAAAGATTGTGTGAAAAAGTGCTAATCTGGGCCTTCATTGAAGCACATATTCTAGTTAAAGAAACATTTTAGCTATTCTATGGCATTCTATTGGTTTAACCTTCCATTTTGTAAGATTCCTCAAGGATCTGGTGAATCAAGTTCATCCTGCCCCACCTCCCACCAAAAATTTATTCAAAAACAACCAATCCTACCTGTACTACCCCTGTTTGTCCTATGTGCATACAAATGCATAATCTTTATTACCAAAACATGCAGAAGCAATCAGGGTCCCAAATGTCTTTAGTAACCTTTGCCTTGTTGTGAAAATATCTCCATGATCTGGAAGTGACAACTCATGAGAGTCAAATTTGGTGTGTTGATCATATTTTCCCAAGGTATTCTCTATAAAATTTATGCAAAAGAAGGATTTATCATTGTTCTTCAATAACAGAGGTTACAAAATAGGTTCTCTTACCTTGGTTGAAAGGCATAACCTAAAATAGTTAGGATCAGATCACATCCTTTTAAGGTGTTACCCACTCCTTTCGAAACACGAGTCCTAAAAATCGAGATAGATTGCTTCCCCATCTACAAAACGACATACATGATTATCTATTTGCCTCTGAGTGTCCTGTCAAAATCCATGATGCTGCTTAGTCTTTGAAGGAGATTAAATTTGGGTACCAACACTACACACACGATTATAAATTCTATAAGGGAACCACATAATCTAGATAATGTTTGACCGTATTGTTCCTAACTATCGGGTTCATGACGATGTCATTAAGTATATAGGCTATGACGACAAACTCAAACTTGGGATCTTATTTACTTAAGATAAAAAAAATTATCAAGTGTAAATATTTTAGTTGATTTTAAGTTATTATTTTCCTATGCTAAAATACTCACACATGATGCATATTTATGTAAAAATTTATAAAAGGGTTGATTTTTTCATTTAGATCTCTTTATAACATTTTTAAGTTAAGAAATACAACACACCAATTATTTAATAATCAATTGTACAATGGAACTACAATACAATTAGGATCAAAATGATACCCATGTTTAGATGAACATTTCCCATAAACACTAGCATCTTAAAAATATTACAAAACTTCACTAATAAAAATTTCAATACTTCAAAAATGTTAAACTATCCTCTACAATTTCACTTAACATATATATCTAACCCCCTTTTTACCATATGTAAATATGAATCAAAAGAACACCTATAGTTAAATGCACATTTCCCAAAGCACCCCTAAAACTAGCATCTCATACATACTACCAAACTACAATAATAAGTCTTTCCATACATTACAAAAAGTTGGTTCAGCCTCTATAATTACATTGTTTCAAATATAAATTACAATAATACACAACAAATTACAACCACGCCATTTCGCCATCTTACTTGCATCCTGAAAAACCATGTGAGCATGAAATCAATGATAAATAGCTAGCATGACATCCATCTAAATCTAGCATAATTAAATTTATTGGTTTTCCATTTACATGATTATAAAAATACACACACAACAAAATATGATTGGGGGAATATATTCATTTTATTTCCTTCCTTAACTACAGGATGAGAGAGAAAGAGATAAGGAAGAGAGAGAACACTATTTTTGCAAAAGTCAAATTTCACATGTCAAGCCACATGATAGATTTTAAAATAGTTAATTATAAGTGATAATTAGTTTCCATGATGGTTTGCTAACTTGACTAGGGTCCTAGAAATTTCTTATACATTTTCTTATTAATTGCAAAAACATCCAATTTTGGCTTGGAGGCTAAGAACGTTCGTTCAAAAATTTTCATCCAATAAGAAATTTCACAATGCATGAATTCCTACATGTCCACCTATATTTCAAGAGTTCAAAGGGACCGACGGAATACAAAACTAGAGAACGATGTATAATTGGTGGATTTTTTCCGAAGGCACTGATCATAATAGGCCAAGTTTGACCTACTCAAACAATGACCAAAGGCCTATAAAACCCCTTCTCCAAAGTAAATAGGTATGTTCTTTTCACAAACCAAAGGTTCCAGAAATTATCTAGTAATAATACCGAGAGGTTTTCAAATGTGGGAAATCATTTTGTTGCCTAGGGTCCAATTGGCATGTAGAAATGAAACCCAACTTTTTAGTTTTAACAGCTCCATAAAAGTGCAAAAGCAGAGTAAGAGAATTCCTAAAGGAGTGTAAAAGAGAACACAAATGGTCAAACAAGGTCAAGATAATGCTTGATGCAACTCTCTACATAAGAAGGAACGCATACAAAGTTTGACATCTCTTTACGAGGCTCAAAGTGTTGTTTTGCAAGTCTCTAGAAATTGTGTTTTTTCTAAATTTATAAGGTAGACAATAATGGCCGTTTTAGTTAACTCATCTAGCGCTCACAAAAATCAACGGAAACGACCAATTTTTGACACCCTTGATTTAGCAATATATGAGGTTGTGGTTAGTACATGGTTGAGGGTCAAATTATAAGTCGATAGAAAAAATCATGAGGTGTTGTTTAGTTGATTTCACTAGCCGTCTAGTTAAAATATTCAATTGTCTCGAGCAACTAAGAGTGTAATATTTTATCTTATTACAAATTAATAACCAAATTATAAGAAAATTACAATATATAAAGGTAAGGAGACAATGCCTATACACAAAATGAATTAGAAAAGGTTGTGGAGTTTGATTCCACATGCCCACAAGGCATTTCGGGAGCAGGTTTGAATGCACCAAAATCCACCGCATGTTGGACTGACACATTAATGAGTAATTATATGGTTTCCTCAAGATATTTGGCATGGTTTTATTCCTTTGCAAGCCATGGGGCCACATTTATTTTTGGCATTCTATTAGGTAGTTTGCATGCCAAGTGCATTCTTCAACGTTTTGGTAAAAGTAAAATGATAGTCATACAATGCAAAGGTCATCCAATGCCCAACTCAAACTCACGATTAGAAAAAAGCGAAGTAGAAAAATAAGCTTATGTAGGTTCGGAGCCAAGGATTACACTTTTTATTTCATTTGTAAATATTCTAACACCTTTTAACAAAACTAGTGTTGCGCATAACTCAAACCATTCCATCTATCCTCGAACACCCTCAAAAATTAGAAAAAACACCTCCATCCATAAGTCACATGTTTGATTTCCTTGAAGATGATAAATTTTAGAGTTTCCTCAAAATAACACTGTGGCCAAGGAGGATCATTCACACATACGAATGTAATTATACATATTGTCTTTTATTATTAACTTTCTCTCAAACAATCAAAGCCTAAATTCATCCATGAAATAGTTTATTTATTTATTTAACATTTTTATTTCATTTATCTATCTTGATGTTTATAATAATGATCACCGAGATGATCAACCGCTAACAGAGAGGAAAAATAAATTTGGGTGTTACATCTCCCCCCCCGATAAGGGAATCTTCCTTAATGTGACACAACGCCAAGATTCAAGAGGCACTCACAATCAAGGAGGAAAGAAACACAACTCATGTCACCAAGTTAATAATAGTTGTTGCAAAGATGCGACCACGAGAAAGAAGGCATTTTTGGAAAGATCTTAGAGTTCTATGAAGATTGGCGTGCTTCTAGTTTACATCATTACCTATTTTATATTTACTCTTTTCCCTTAACAATATTTATTAAGCTTAAGCTCTTAATGTTTCATTGTTTTAAGATTTTAGTTTATTTATTTTTGTGGGTGCCCCATAAAAATGACATCACAATACCACACAAGCGCCAAATGCAACACTAATGGTTCATAGCACATCCTGATATGTACTTTCACAACTATATCACATCATAAGAACTCAACCAAACCATGGAAGAAGACGCATTGTCCTCACAAAATAGTACTTATCATAGATGCACCCAACACAATAGTATTCATAGCATATGCAGACTACAATAACATGGAATTCCCAATAATGCACATACAAATGTTTCGCACAACTTGAAACCATAATTATAGCTTGATAATGTCAATATGGAAGCAACATAAGAAGACATAACCAAGATGAACAAGAGTACACATAAACCATAATACAATACACCTCCCAAAACATCACAAAACAAATCCATATACCTCAAAAAGCATCACAAAATAACTCCACATACCTCCTAAAGCCTCATCAAAAACTTCATATACTTCTCAAAACATCACAAAACAACTCCATAGACCTCCAAATCCAGCACACAACAACTCTCTATACCTCCCAAAGAATCACAAAATAACTCCACATACCTCCCACAACACTAAAAATAACTCCACATACCTCCCAAAGTATCACAAAAAAAAAGCCTCCAAGTTCTCTAATCACACACACATAAGTATCTTATCCCTCTCTCAAGTCTCTTATCCCTTCCTCAAGTCTCATATCTCTCCCTCAAGTCTCTTATACCTCCCTCAAGTCTCTTATCCCTCCCTTAAGATGTTGTTCACCCTATGTCCCTACACATACAGAGTCCAAAGACACCTATCCTAAGTCACATAATAACTTGTGGTTCAACAACCTGTAGTTATCTATAACTCCTCGGTGTGTAACCCCATACAAAGATGTGGGTTCATAGGTTCAACCACTCTGTGGTGAATCCCATGACCTTATTCCAACACATTACAACATTAGAACTAGCATAACAATATGTTTAAAATGCCAAGTGGCAAAATTCTCAAGCCTTGGGTTGAAAATTTACTATAAAAAAATTAAACTTGAAATGAAAATCTAAAACTAAACAAACAAATGGCTAGATAGCCATAGTTAGTGCAAAATATGCATGTTAGTGCAACAACCAAAGAAAATCCCCAAAATATAAAAAAACATAAATCAAATAAATTGTTGCTTCTAGAAAGAAAAGATATATTGATAAATTTATGAATAAAATATGTCTATAAAAATAGCACATTATAATCACTATGTGGCCTCACACAGACCACTAAATGGGTAATCGTCAAGTTTTGGCACTTGGACATCGATCCTTGGCTTGTAAAATAATGTATCAAATAATACAACTGTTATAATATATGACTGAATCATCCCTCCATACTACCACACAAGGCTCAACATAGTCAACATCGCATAGGATTGTTCGATGGACAACCCAATAGGAAATAGCAGGGGACACTAGTTTGCATTAGTCAAGACTAAGGTGGTGTGCATCCATAATATACTTGAGCAAGCACAAAGTATACTAAATAGATATAAGTGGGTTTTCAATCTCTATAATACTCCACTTCCTCACTCATACTCGAATCAAGATTATGAAAACCTGGTCCATGCCATCTCTCGCCAAACATACACTCTTAATGATTTCTCCCCTTAGGGTTGTCTAGTGTAAGGTTCACAAGATAACACATAACTACATCACTAACATAATGGTGATTCACGCCCATTGACCATATTGTCTTACACATTTTATATATAGGGTATAACACAATTTTTAATTTCACAGTTCTGATACATCATGTTTTCACATAATGCACCCAAAGCGCAAGTATTGGACAATAGGGGTCATATGTTCACCATATGCTTCTACATCATGACATGAACCATCACATATTACACAAATTATACATATGATGAACACAATGACTAACATTACAGCATATAGTCAATTCCAATACAACATGTTGATGCTCATGATTCATCACTACATAGTGATGACATCATGATACAATCCAATAAAATCTACGAAAAAATTTGTCATGAAACACATCAACAAACCTTCATATCACAAAGTAAAAAAACACTCCAACACTTTGAAATCCACAATAATATTATTTTCACACATAAAAATGCAACACATCATACATGAAATCCTCACTAAATCCATGAAAAGGAGAGCAAATAATATCATCACAAGAACATCAACATGATAACAAATACGCATTAAGTGACATGCACAACATGTGTGTTCATAATATTGCAATTACAACGTTTTCACATCACAACATATGTGTCAAATTACTCTTCCCATTTCCACCACCACCATGAAAAATCACCTAAACTCCAATCTATCCCAAAGGTTTGAGAGCATGAACCTCCACTCTCAATACCAAATGTAATGCCCATATTTTAAACACACAATTACAACAATAAAAATACCAGAATAATTTATTTATTTTTGACTTACATTTTAGTACACATGATGCCATGGAAAATCACTAAGGACGATTCACAACACATGACATGTTTACCAAAACATTAACCCATGTAGATAACATGAAAACATGTGACACACATCAAGTTTATCCATTTTTTTTTCAAATGGCAAGGCACGACATAATGATTCAACATCAGTATAAAATTATAGATAGGATCTTCCCACGACATGATATTTTCAGATTACACATTTATTAAAATCATGTTTCAATATTTAACTTAAGTTCTAGGAAGGCTCATAATGTGATAATCATACATTCATTTTCCTTTGCTAGATTTCCTTTATATTGTTTAAAATTTAACTTATGGTGCATTTCATTAAGTCAAGAACATCTACATTATTCCAATTAGTTGTTTAATTTGTTCGTTTCTTAAAAGGTTATTTATTCACACACAAGGCTAATAGGTATTATACCTAGGATTATCTCCTATGGGCATGCTGATTGATATTTTATCATACCTCCATTACACAATGTAACAAGTGTGATTCCAAAGGAGGGAAGGTTTGCATATTTTACTCAAGGATTTAGAGTCAAGTTTCTTTCAATTTTTATAAATTGGTAATTGAGTTACTACACAATAAGTATTATAGGAAATCGGTATTTATCCATGGCAAGAGGGTTTAATCTCATTACAATGAAGATCATGTTCCACCTTACCTATGGAATAATATCTCACGATTACACTTCCCAAGGACAAGTGTCAATTATAGTTTTATTATAGTTATGCTCCCACAATTAGCTAAGGATTCGAAGGCACTTAACATGGCAACATGTTTCTTTATTTTTTTCTATATTAGGTTTCCTGGATATTATTCTACATCTGACTTAAGAGGTTTTATTCTTCCCTAACTAGGTTCATATACCCTTTGTAATGAATTGTGTAACCTATTTGTTAACATAGGTATTTGTATCCTCATGAGACTACTAGTCCCTATCTTAAGGGATTTGTCTCTAAGAACATGATCACATAGTTTCACATCATACATCCATTACATACTAGGACAAGTGGAAGAGCAAGATGGAGTAGTCTATTGTTTAAAGGATTAAGGCTTGCATTAGATTTTACACAATGTGGGTCCCTTTTCTCACCAAAAATGGTTTAAACATGTTATATGAGTAATCTAAATTTGAATCTTCTCCTAGCACACCATATTATGGTTACATTCCCAAAATTAATCATAAATTGAAATGTTGTTTAACTTCCAACATTAACTCTTACTATTGTGTCATAAAACTGAAATGATAAATAAGATTGGGTATCGAGTTCATTTATTCACCTAACTCTTTAAGGTGATTTCCAAGGTTAGTTGGAAATATTCAACCTTTAACACGAATGTCATTCCAAGAGGGTTTTACACTATGTTTAATCTTGGTTTCCCAAGGAGTACTATCTGAAGAGAAAACATTCACCTTCATACACACACAATTACCAATCCTAGAAGGAAACAACATACTCTAGATAATGTTTAACCATGTCATTCCTAACTATCGGGTTCATGACGATGTCGCTAAGCATATAGGCTATGATGAAAAACTCAAACTTGGGCTCTTAGTTACTTAAGCTAGAAGGTGTTATCAAGTGTAAAGATTTAAGTTCATTCTAAGGTTTTAGTTTCCTATGCTAAAAGAATCACATAGAAAGAATAGTTATGCACAAATTTATACTAGGGTTGACTATTTCATTTAGATTTCTTTATTACATTTTTAAGATAAGAAAAACAACACACCAATTATTTAATCATCAATTGCACACTAGAACTGCACTATAAGCTATTAGATTAAATTCCATTTAACACATATCCAACTATTAAAATACAAAACTTGGGATCAAATTTACACCCATGTTTAGATGAACATTTCCCTTAAACACTCACATCTTTAAAATTTTACAAAAATTAACTAATAAACCTTTCAACACTTCAAAAATGTTGAATTATCCCCTAAATTTCACTTAACATATATATCCAACCCCCTTTTTACGATATGTAAATTTGAGTCAAAAGAACACCTATATTGAAATGCACATTTTGCAAAGCACCCCTAACAATAACATCTCATACATGCTACCAAACTACAATAATAAGTCTTTCCGTACATCACAAAAAGTTGGTTCAGCCTTTACAATTACATTGTTTCAAATATAAATTACAATAATACACAGCAAATTACAACCACGTCATTTCACAATCTTACTTGCATCATGCAAAACCATGCGAGCATGAAATAGAAAAGAAATCACTAGCATGGCATCCACCAAAATCTAGAATATTTAACGTTATTGGTTTTCCATTTACATGACGATAAAAATACATGTGCAACAAGAGAGGGTTAGGGGCATATATTATTTTCATTTCATTTCATTCCTTAACTAAGGGAGAAGAGAGAAAGAGATAAGGAAGAGAGAGAAACATTATTTTCCCAAGAATCAAATTTCACACATCAAGCTAAAAGATAGAGTTTGAAATAGTAAATTACAAGTGTTAATAGGTTTCCATGATGGTTTTCTAACTTTACAAGGGTCCTATAACTTTCTTGTACATTTTCCTATTAGTTGCAAAAACGTCCAATTTTGGCTCAGAGGCTAAGAAATTTCATTAAAAACTATCTTCCAACAAAAAATCATAACAGATGAATTCCAACGTGTCCACATATATTCGAAAAATCCACGAGGACCGACAAAATGCACAAGTGTTGAACAGTGTACAATTAGCAAAGGGTTTTCCGAGCCACCGATTGTAGTGGACCAAGTTTGACCTAGTTAAATAACGAACGGAGGCTTGCAAAAGCCATTTTTCAAAGTAATCGGGATTGTGATTTTCCAAAACCGAGGGTTCCAAGAACTTTTCTAGTAAAAATAATAGAGGTTTGCGAATATGGGAAAGCATTTCATTTCTTCTAAGGGTCCAAATGGCGAGCCAAAATGAAACCCAACTTTTCAAATTTAACAACTCCCTAAAAGTGAAAAATAGAGTAACAAGGCTACTTGGAGGAGCGGAAAAGAGAATAAAAATGGTTAAACGAGGTTGAGCTAATGCTTGATGTGAATCTCTACATAACAAAGAACACATACGGCATTTGCCATCTCTTGTATGGGGCTCGAGTGTTGTTTTGCAAGTCTCTAGAAATTACATTTTTCTAACTTTGTAAGGTAGATAAAAATGGTTGTTTTTGTAATGCCCACAAATTTTACCCATGAAACCCAAGATAAAACAAAATTTATATTGAAAAAAATTTATAGAATAATTTTTTTAAATAAAGCCGGTTCATTCTGAAAGCTTAGGTTATTCCTCGGTTAACATCGATCGTTTTAAACTAAAAATTAAATTATATCATTTAATTTCCAAATAGGTTTAAAAATCTTCATTCCTATAATCCTCAATTAATTTAATAATGTGGTTCCAAAGCCATTTAATAAATTTATTTTATTTTAGGGCTAAGTCTAATTTGCCCCTCTATTTAAACAATACTATTAAAATTTAATCCCTAATTATAAATGCTATCTAATTACTAAGTGAAAGAATTTTATTTTAATTATCACTAGGTCATGGCCTCTTTAATTTTAAAAGTTACTAAAATAAATCATCATGAAATACAAAATTAGAGTTAACTTTTACACCACTTAAGTGGCCCCATTCAAACTTGACCCATGTGATCAAATGATGATCTCACCTAACTCCCACCTAACATTTGTAGGGAACAATCTTGGCCATTAGATGAAACCAATCTAGACCATTGGATGAAGAAATTCTAAAACAACCCTAATTATCTCTATGGGTCTTTTATTCATTCATTTTACTCATTTCCTCATTTTTGTTTTGCAGGTTAAGGGAAGGAGGAAGAGAAGGAAGCCATGAAAGAGGAAGATAGAGCTTGGGGATGGATACACACAACTCCAACTTATTTCTTTTTTATTATGTTATTATATTCTACCCTATTCTAGGGTTTGGCTCAAATTCCATTATTTATTGTAAATTTGTTTCAATATAAATACTCATTTGGGTATATGGCATTTGCTCAATAAATCTAGACAAAAAATTCTTATTTGTTGTAAACTTATTTTAATGTATTTTCCTTCTTCGACATTTTGGGCATTTTCCCCTTTGCTATTAATTTTGGTTTTAAAGAATAGTATGAACACTCATTTATGTTCTTTTTTGTAGAGAATACTCTCATTGAGAGTATATAAACATGAAGATATATATATATATATATGTGTGTGTGTGTGTGTGTGTGTGTGTGTGTGTGTGTGTGTGTGTGTGTGTGTGTGTGTGTGTGTGTGTGTTTATATGTATATGTATGTGTTTATAAATATTATTCACTACAAAAATACGGCCGTGGACTTTGATTAACGCATAATCGCGTTTTAGAAAATGTTTGACTGAAGTCCTCCGCATTATGAACACAATGTGGAGGGGCGTAGCTACCCCTAAACGCTGATGTCAGCCAGCTAAAACCCTGACTTTCCGCACATGAAGTTCTCCCCCAAAGTGCAGCCCTTTAAAACAGTCCTTACGTGTTAATTTTTAACTAGAAAACTGTCCATCAAACTATCTTTTCTTATATTATTTATTGAAATCCGTACCAGAAATAAGGTGTGCCTCAGCTGCATCAAAGTATGTGGCAAAGCGCAGTACGGGCATGTTTCGGAGGGCTACAAGGCGCTAAAGCGCACTAAAGCCCTTCATGGGCGGAGGACATGAGTGAAGTGACCCAATGGCTGCATTGAACAAGGGGGATTTCTTAGTATTATTATTGCATTGTTTAGTGTTTAAAGACTATGGGGAGAGGGTCACCGACCCCAAACCACATCCCATTTATTAATGGGGTGGGGGTGGGGGTGGCGTCAGCGACCCTCCCCCACCCGTTTTACCTCTTCAACAAATGCACACCAGTGTCGCGAGGGCAGTCAACAAGCCAAAATAAATAATAAAACTACACTTTTTAATATGTATAAATATTAATTTTATTCATAATATCAATTGATTGCATTTAACTAATTTCTCTCTCATTTTTTAAAAATTAATCAAATAAATTTGAAATGGTATACTTGTGAGGCATTTTTGGTTAAGTTCATTAAATTATTATTATGTTTAAGTATATGTATATGTATATGTATATGTATATGTATATGTATATGTATTTAGAAGAGTCATAAAGGGAGTTGAGAAGTATTGTATTATGCAATACAAACACCATAGTTTTCTAACTATCCAAAATAAATACAATGGAAAAACAATTCCTTTTCATAAAGAGAAATAATTTATTATTCTTTTCTTCTTAAAATGACATCCATTTCATATAGCAAGGGCACTATTATCCAATTTTTCCCCTTGGTAAAATTTTCATCAAACACGACCTTCCACACCAGAGAAATGAAGAAAGCTAACTCGATAAGTCAAAATTGAGCCTGACCAAGTTGACACAAAGAAAGTAGAGCAGGCTCACAGACGATGCCAAGTATCCAACCGTCGCAACTTCAAGAGTGAAAAGAGGGGTAAAATCTTAAGAATGTACAGACTTCCACTTGCATCTTGCATGGATAGACTCCAAACCTAAAGTAGTTTGGAAAAGATTGGTAGAAGGTAAATTCAATGAAAGATGAATCACAAAGCCCACAAAGAATTTTAAATACTTAGATATTTTAAAATATTGTTCACTCAAGGCCCGAATCAGCTAAGTATTAAAAATTCCAGTGGAAGCCTCCACATGTCTCTTCAATGCACCTTTGGTATGATGCTTAAAAGAAATATTCTCAAACGAGCACAAGCTCTCCACGTGGTCAAATCCTGAGAAAGTTGCACCGCCATTGAAAATTCCAAGCATGGGAAGAGCCAGCGGAAGCCTGCATGTGCCTCATCAACACAACTTCAAAGGAAAAATCCAAAGGCAGTCCCCAAATGAGCACGGAGCTCTCCGTGTGGTCGGCCCGAGAAAGTTGCACCAGCCGTTGAAAAGTATAAGCATGGGAAGAGCTAGTGGAAGCCTCCATGTGCCTCATCAACATAACTTCAAAGGTAAAATCCAAAGGCATGTCCTAAAACGAGCGCAATCCCTCCACGTGTTTAGGGTTCAACAATTAAACATGAATCATGAAGCCCTCCAAGAATTTTTAATGCTTGGATCTTTTAAAGTATTGTGAGATCCCGCATGGAACGCCTGACCTTGACCTTCATATGATCATAAATTTTGATTGGAAGCTCGAATTTGAGCAAGAGAAGACTTTTTGGAAATCTCTCGACGTCTACTACTCAACTAGATATCTTTAAATTAGTGGGACTAAGTTCTTAAAAATGAAAAAATATAGTCTACCATTTTTTAGGTTGTCAGGCTTCTCACCTACCACCATAATGAAGTATGGGCTTCCTTTCTTGCCCAACAAGGAACAACACATAGAGGCATGGGTTTTGCAGTGGAACCAATCATTGTTGTAGGAAAATTCAATGTTCTTTTGGGGTGGTTGAGGTAGGTTTCGATTTTCTTCTCTCCTTTCTCTCTCATATTCATCATATATATTGTAAGGAGGGGCATTTTCTAGAGGTTGGACATTTTTTTCTTTGCACCCTCCCTTCTTCCCTAGTCTACAAGTGAATTTGTGGAGTTTTCAAACCTCCCATTCAAGTTGTAATGTAATTTTTTGCCTTTTGGCTATTGTAATGCACTGTATCAATTTTTGGAGCAATAAGATAAGTCTTTGGATGATTTCAACCCTCTCTTGTGTTCATTGCATCCTCCTGATCTCTCATTGCAGTTTGGTTAACTATGCATGGTGATTGTATTAATTTTAATGGTTTTTGTTTAATTGTAAAGTAGGTGTTCAACATTATTTTGGTGCATCACCTCTGTTAGTTAGGTTTATTTCCATGCATATTCTTAACCCTATCTCCTTAGAAAATTAGAGTAGATTTCAGTAGATCCTCTGCAAATTGTATGTGTGCACCTAAATAGAGGAATAGGAACCGGCCTTCATCCGAAGAGCTTTCCCAATTGCAAAGTCCCACACTTTGGGAAAAGCTCTATGTTATGCAATCATACTAATGATCTCAACCCATCGAGTTGTAGACATTCGGGGTGCTATGATTATGCATCAACAAACTTTAAGAAAGATTCAAAATACCTTTAAAATGAAACACATAACATGTTGAAGATAATGAAACAACTTAATTCAAGGAGATGTATTTCCATATCAAAACCATATCAAGTTTTATTTCTACAAAACTAACACATTTCCAAATGCATATTTCTAAATCAAATACTCTTAGAAGAGATTACAATTTATAGATATTTCCAAATGAAGATACAACTTTCTCTTAAGCACACAAATATACAATCTTCCACTCAAGGTGGGAATAATTACATGAAAAAATTACAACATGAAGGTTTCAACAAGGCAAAAATACAAGTATCCTATTTTCGTGTCTTCTTCCCATTGTAGATCCAACTAGTTCACTTCAATTCTTTCACAACAAGGATCACAAACTAAGGAAGGGGGAGTAAGAAACTCTCAATGCCCAACCTTTAATCCATTAGGTGTAGAATCCATCCCCTTAATAGCCCTCGACCCCAACCAAATAACCATGAGGGATCTTGAGCAACATTTGACAAATTTCAACAAATATGGCTTCCACAAACAACATACATTCAAATATTCAACACACTAACATGACATACTCAAACAAGTTTTATAACTTCACGAAAAAATATAAGTTTGATACCCAAACCAAATGGAGCAAGAAATATGGGAAAAAACCTCCTTATGCCTCCCAAGTGAAGTGGGAGTTTCACCCTAAGCCTCCAAGTGCACAAAACAATCAACACAATATCCTCATCTCTCCTTGTAAGTAAGAAAAAAAAATGACCAAGATTTCCTTTTCACTCCCCATAGATGAAACTCCAAATCACACTCCCACCAAATGCAAGCCTAAAAACTCCCTTTTCCCTCCCCAATGGTCCCATAATCCCTTCTCCCACACCCAAATTAAGGCCTACTACCCAACCACACACAAGCACATTCACAAAACTTAAACAAATTTAAGAAGCACAACATTTCATATAAATAAGCATAATAAAAATAAACTAAGGTGGAGAGCCTACCTCTCCATCAAATCTCCAAGAAACTTCACAAGTATTTCACACCTCCAAGCCAAGCAAATTCCCAAAAGCACTCCAACAAGCTCCCAATTTCAAAAATGACAAAGGAAGAAAATGAACAAGTAACCCCCATTCCATAAAAATCCAACAATAAATAGAAATGGAATGTGAGGATGATGAGGTGGCTCCATGTAGGATGCCACTTCATCATTCCTCCATTCCCACACTCAAGTCAACACACCAAGCCCAAGACAATCAATGAGCTTGTAAGAACTATGACAACCCACATGGCACACAAACTTGCACACCATGCTTTCTAAGGACAAAATTAATTGAGGTAGAAGGAAAGTGCAATTATTTTATCTCTTTTACACTCAAAAAGAATAATTAATTAAAAAAAAAACTTCCCAACCCATAGTTATGGTTATTGGTTACATTTAAGAGGCATGGGACAAGCTTAGCTTGTCCCACAAGCCTCCAAAAGCCCCCAAGTCAAAATCTGAATTTTGAAGTTGGGGTGGAGTAAAACACACATAAACTAACATAAATCTTACTTACAACAAGGACCATCTAACCTCATAATTACCTATTTGTCACATCTCTATTCTAGTTAACCAAATAAGAAGGGTTAGCTTAATTAAGAAACATTATTACAAGCTAATTAAGTGAGATCAATTCCAAAAATATAAATACATAAAACGACAATAAAGGATATACAAAAATTAAAGAAAGGGAACACAATTCACCCCATGGCCACACATGTGAGGTCACCCCCATGGGAGACCTCGTAAACTAGGCATGCAACAATAACACAACATAACATTACATAAGTTGTCAAATTTTGGCCGTGTTGCTCAACACCTAACATCCTTCCGTAGTTGGTCTCCTATCCCCTTTCGATGTATGTGATAAAGTGTCTTGCAACACAAATAAAATACCTTTCTGGCCTTTTGGCCATATTAACAACATCAAGACAATATGCATATAAAATCAATAATCATCATTCGAATCTAGAAATTCTATTATCCATCATCATATAATTAATTTTATTTTGGCATCCATAAAATCATAATTTTACTCAAAACGTTCAATCATATTTTATGCATCCAAAATATGACAAGTTAGTATAAAATAAGAAAATCAACCTCAACATATATAATTGTCTATCATCACCATCTAGTGCATCATAATAAAAATGTAAACCACATAATGTCAATAGCCGAAATATTTGTATAGTCCATCATCTACTGATCAAAATATAATACTCAAATGTCTAAGTATAAGTCCAACAGATCAATCATAGAAATGAAATAGTGTCGAAGAGAAGTGGGCATTACAATTTTAGTTAACTCATCTAGCTATCACTAGCATCAACTCGACACGAGCACCCGGGCTTTGATACCCTAGGTTTAGAAGTGCATGAGGTTGTGGTCGCGACACATTTGCAAGTCAAATTATAAGTCCTAAGAAAAATCACGATGTGTTGTTCGTTGATTTTACTAGCCATTTGGTTAAAATATTCAATTATTTGAGAAACCAATAGTTTAATATGTTTATTGAAACCGCATTACCCAATCAACAATCCATCGTAGGCCAAAATTATAAACAAAATGGTGAAAACTCGCTTTACTCGCTCAAACTCTAAATCTTTTTACTAAGCGGCGCGATTCAAACCCTAAAACTTTTGCACTTGGCTGCATTGTTACAGAGTCACATATTCAGGGGTCTCTACTCCAGCTAGTGGACAAAGGGGTGGGGCACCTTGGAAATGGCATAGAAGATGAAGGGAGGGGAATCTCTGCTCCTCTACACTATGAAACAAAACTGGACGGTGGTGGCCATGATACACCTCTGCTCTCTCATTTGATAGAGGAGAATGGTCGAGCTTTTGGGGATGATAGATCTCCTAAGAATTCCTATGGCAGCGAGGGAAGTGGAGATGTGGAAAAGGAACCAAAAACAGATCTATACCCTCTACTTGCGGCAATAAGAAGACTACAATCTCCTTTCCTAATGTGATCTGCAAGCAAGCAAAGATCTCTACAAGGAACTATGGTATGCCATTGAAACCCTCGGAGGAGACCCCGACGCTGAAGCTTGAGGCGGATCTGCTTCTAAAGGTGCGTAAGGAGGAAGAAAATCTCTCCCAACTGGGTCTCATCTGTAGATTTCATAAATTTTGGCCAAAACTTTCTCAACTACATGACTGGATTGCGCAGAGATGGAGAGAAAAGATTCAAGGTAAGATTGAACTTTATCCTTGTGCAAAAGCATATTTCATTGTTGTTTTTGAAACCCCTGAAGATAGGGATTTAATTCTTATGCAACACTGGGTTTGGGGTGAACATGGACTCATGGCTAAGCCCTAGTTTCCATCTTTTGATCCCTCAAAAGACTCTTTTGACACCTACCCGGTTTGGGTTCGTTTACCTGGACTCCCACTCCAGCTTTGGAATAGATCTTGTTTGGTTGCAATAGGGGATACTCTAGGCTCATGTGCGGCTATTGATGAGAAAACCTCCATTCAAACCCACACTACTTATGCATGGATCCTTGTGGATCTTGATCTATCCAAAGCCTTACCAGCAGAAATTAAGTTGCAGATTGGTGAAAGACTCTGGATACAGAGATTAGACTATGAAGGACTTGCCTTCAGATGTCGATGTTGTTTTAACACTGGTCATATTACAAAATATTGTGAACATTCCCAATGGAAAATCAAGCCCACATGGTGGAAAGATTCTCTGCCAGAGCATCTAACAATCGATCCCCAGGAAACTCCAGTTACAAAAGTTAGCGTCCACATGCAAGATAACTCACCCATCATGGAAGTCTCTTCGAATAATGCAGAGAAGTTATCCCCGGACACTAATACAGTAATCAACTCTACTTCGACTCCCTTACTGAAAATCCCACCCCGCTCAAACTAATTGAAGTGGTTATTCCAATATCAATGGAAGAAAGAAACGAAGAATGGAAGGTAGTGGATAGGAAAAAGAAGGGATCTGGGAAACCTAAATCCCCCACCATCTTGGACAAGGCATGATTCTTGTCTTTTTGCTAGCTCTTATCATTATATCCGGGTTGTTGGTCTATTTTACAGCTGTTGGGTAGTTGTTCTGTTGTTTGGTTGTTTTCTTTTAGTTGTTTTTCAGCTGTTGGTTTGTTGTTTGCAGGCTTTTCTCTTGGCAGATTGTTTTCTGCCATTGGGCTTATTGTTCATATCTAGATTCTGATCCCTTTTGGTTATGTTACTTTGGTTATATCTGGCTTTTGAGTCATGTTGTACAAGGGTATAGTCCCTTTCAAAAAACTATTTACCAATAATAAGAAAATATGTTTATTTTATTGCAAATGAATAATCAAATTGTACAAAAATTATAAAATATAAAGGTAATGAAAGTATGTCCGAGCAGAAAATGAATCAAAAACGTTGTGGAGCTCAATTTTGCATCTCCACAAGAAATTTCGTTAAGCAATTTGCATGCACCAAAAATCCACCACATGTTGGACTGACACATTGATGAGTAATTTTATGGTTTCCTCAAGATATTTGACATGTTGATATTCCTTTGCAAGCCATGGGGCTGCGTTTATTTCAATCATTCTCACAAGTAATTTGAGTGCTAATTTCATGCTTCCACATTTGGGGTAAAAGTAAAATGATAGTCATACAACGCCAAGGTCATCTAATGCCCAACTCAAACTCACATCTCCGAAACAGAGGCAGTAAGAAAAGAAGCTTGTGTAGGTTTTGGAGCCAAGCTTTACACTTGTCATTTCATTTTCTAAGAATCTAACGCCTTTTCAACAAAACTAGGGCTGTGCATAACTCAAACCATTCCATCTATCCTCAAACACCCTCAAACACCAAAAGAAACTCCTCCACGCAGACATCACATGTTTGATTTCCTTGAAGATGATAAAGTTTAGAGTTTCCTCAAAATAATCATGGGCCAAGGAAGATCATTCACACATATGAATGCAATTATACATATTGTCTTTTATTATTAACTTTCTTTGAAACAATCAAATCCTAAAGGCATACATGAGACCATATTTTTATCAAAACCGTTCTCACAACCAACGCATTCGTAAACATTATATACGCTTTCACATTTGCATAGACATCTAGAACCACACCTGCAACTAAGCATCTCGATAAAATAACCTCCGCTCAAGCTTAATAACCCCAATTTCCAAAGTAATTACCCCGGCATAGGAAGGGGAAAGCGGGAAGAAGACGTGGAATTTGGCATTACACAAGTGAAAATTATTTTATAAAAGTTTCAAGGCCTTTTCAACCAATTCATTTCATCCATATCCTGCGCAGCTTGACATTTTTCACAAAAACAATGGTTTTAAGACATTCTCTTAAATAGTTCTCATGCCTTGTGAAAGTTTCAACATTTCTCATACACGTCTACCAGAGAATTTGCAACTACAAAATCTGATAAAATTCCACTATCTTTTATGCTTTGATGGATATCCATACCTGTTCCAAAGCTCAAATTTTAGAATAGGCCAGGAGTGTGTAGGAAAATGTACATTGACCAGGTTGGAGACCTGTTTATTACATAGGTGAAATAGTGTGACTGTCTCGTGAGGAAACCCATGTCTTCTATACGCTTCCAAACTCATATTCCATGAGAATTTGTCTCGCTCTTTCATTTGGTCAAACCCCCTCGGTGAAACCATCCAAAATTGTTAATTTACAACGTTGACTAGGTTTCAGCGTGGTTAATGCATCTGGATCTCAATAAAGTGCTTGTATTGTATTGCAAGAAAACTGATAGGTCTAAAAGGACGTTTATAAAGTGTCAATCTCTAAAATCTGTAGGAAATGACACTCCTTAGGGGGAAAGAGCTAGTCATCATGAATCATAATGTGGGAGGTTGTTAGAGCCACTTAACAATCATAAAAAAAAAAATTAAAATACCCTTTCGGAGAGCATGATTTTTTTAATATATACAGATTTTCTTTCAAAAAATTTGAGTATGTGGAGAATATATTTTTAAGGGATTTAAAATAAGTACTTTTGAATACAAAGGAATTTAAGGCAACCCATTAGTTGTGAATAAAATCACCTTTTATGGGTTGTTTATGTGTCATCATTTCATTGGTTCATTTATTGATGTGACTTGATGTGACTTACTTTATTGGCTAGTTTTTATTTCACTTTTAACTTTTATTCAAACAACTATTGGCAATTTGTTTCACATAACTACTCACGGTCATTGGGCCATTCACGGTCATTGGCTCCTTTCCCCTATTGTGCCTCACGCCAACCCCGACTCCATGACAATCCACTCCTTCAATGTATCCTCCATAACTCTCTCTAACCACCTACTTTACTTCTCTTCCATGTCACTTCACATCCATTTTCTTTTCTTTAACCGTATTTTCAATTTATTATTTTATTTTGTTTATTTACTATTTATTTATTTATTTAGCATTTTAATTTAATTTATCTATCTTGATTTTTATAATAATGATTGCTGAGATGATCAACCACTAATAGAGAGGGAAAATAAATTGGGGCTTTACAATTTACAAGTGGGTAGTCACAATCATTATTGCTTGCATTTTTTATGGAGTATATTCCATTATATATGTTTTATTTATGTGCTTATATTTCTGTTGTGGTTTAGGTATTTCTTCATAGTGTGGAGGATTTAGAGTGGAGTATCATTCTTTCTAGACCCAATCGGCTATCATTAGATATATACTTTTTCACAATAATAAAAGATAGAGTAGATAAAGTATGCTAGATAAATATTGGAGTGATCTTAATTAGAGGAGGAATAGATGTGAAAAAGATAACCATGTGTAAGATAATAGCATGCCATTCTTGAGTATTCTACTACAGATACACACACCACCATCTAAGGAAATGTCACCTTAACACCAAAAATGAGAAATACACTAGCACCTTAAAAGGCTCATATTGAGGAAGTTATGCCGTGTAAAAGTCAAAAGGAATTTCGTTAATAGAATACACAAGATCCTTCGTATATAATTGCATCACAAAATCTAGATAGTGGGAGAGTAAAGTTCGCATTGTTGTGGCATACGTACAAAATATTTGCATTCTCGGTATGAAAGTATATTGAAAGGTCATAATAGTTGACATGGAATCTTTCAATAACTATGAGACCTTGAATACATACCCCTGCTTTCAAGATGTGAGGGTCACATGAGTGATAGGTCAGCCTTCCATCTCATAATATTTATGAACATGTTGCATAATCGAATATTTATGCATTTAATATAGGATGATGTGGCATAGAATGGCATGTCCACTCTAGTTCGATGGACATATGAAAGATAAAGTTGTAGTCATAAGTCAATGACAACTGAAATAGAATTGCTTCCGCCCATTGTATTTTCAAGTGTCGAGAGGAAACTACCTTTACTACCATTTGGGATTGCCTTCAACATTAATATATTAATGGTGAATATGTGGTTTTCACATTCGTGATTGGTGTAATAGAGACTGAAAGGGATATGTTGAAAAAGTACATTTATAATAAAATAGTGTATGTTTCAATAACCCAATAAAAATCAATAAAATGATATAATTGGTACCAAAGCTACAACGTCCTAATTTTCTAGCCTAAAATTTTGAAAACATAAATTATTTTTCCACTTCTCGTGCAACGTAAGAACACAACATGATATGGTAAATCATCTTTGAGCTCACAAAATTTGGTTGAATCAAGTCTTTGTTGTGGCTTTGTTAGTGTCACCGGTCTCACCTCCTAACGTGAGCAGATGAATAAATTCAGAGTTTCCACTTGCCACATGGAAATACATGTTGTGACATCAAACACGAGGCACAAACAAAGCAAGGAAGCACTGTGTCTAATTAGATATTTGGAATGTGGGTTTCATTATGTCCTTGCCTCCAACATGTGGCTTTAATGGGGCAATGATTCCAATGTGTATTCTTACCACCTACACTTATAATTATACATTTATGCCAATGTGCAAATAATGTAATTTGTATTGTTTCATTATTGTTTAACATTTAAGGGTCATAATTGTGTTCTAGGCTTTGGCTGACATATTTAAGGGGATGGTAGCCAATGCTCAAGTCAAACATAATTATTTTCTTAAAATATTGATTTCGCTTGCATTATTCAACAAAAGAGATCCAAAAAGAACAAAACATAGATTCTCCAATTACATTAATAAGTCTAATATCACCAATATTGATGTTATAATAAAATGAACTCGCACTTTAATTGCGTAATCTTCAATATATGTCATACCCTTTTCCGAAATCACCAATATTTTTCCAATATTGACAACGTAAGTTGCCCATAAAGGTAATTGATAACAAAACATTTTGTAATGCAAAATATCAACATATTTCCGTCAAAATGAGATCATGTATGTGTGTCGGGTGTAGCGCTCAAGAACTCATCCCAATGAATTTGTTATGGTTATTTTCCAAATTGGATTATGGAAATGCAGATAATGTCTCTGGAAATTTTACAAGAAATTTATGATATGTTTGAAATAATTGAGTTTTTAAAAATTGTTTATATTAAAGAAGTGGGTCCCAGCTCACCTATGAGATTGTTGATGGTGAAGAAATGGACGCAAATTATACCATTGGAAGTGTTGAAGATGAAAACATAGACCCCAACATAAAAATGCTTGTGATAAAGAGGATGGGAAAAGGCTACAATAATAAAAATGTGGAGGATGAAGATGAGGGCCTCGCTAGTAAATGCTAATGGATCATAGATAAGATTGTGTTTGTACATGTTTTTTTCAAGCACACTTGAGTGAAATACAGGATTCAATAAGAGTCTCAACATAACTCTACCAAAGGCTTCAACACATCCAAAGCCCAACCATGGCATTGTACCTCTTTTTTACTCCGAAAGGCGTGAACTATGTGGGAAAGCCTGACCCCTTCTGACAAACAACAAGACATGAACGATCACGATTAGTTGGTTGATGATGCACGGATTATCCTAGATCGTACACGTGGCACGCAATGTGGTTGAAATTATGATTTTATCTATGATTTATTTTTGAAATCCTCCGGACTGACCAGGGATAGAAAACTTGTAAGGAGGAGACCCCTGCACCATGCGCGACAGAGGGAGAAGCATTCCGCGAGTCAGAAATGGAGGACAGGTTCTGCATCCAAAATAATTAAAATCCCTGAGTTCAACGAACGAAGCAGAGTCATTTGTGAGTATCGTGGGGATCAGGCTCACCAAGGACCTCATCAAAGTTGCAGGTGAAGGCCTGCGCGCCCACCTAACCTCATTGTCTCCGTTGGTTCTCCCTTATTCCGAGCAGCTAAAATATGTGGGGTCTCTGGTGGTCGTCAATCTTTTGAAGATGGAGATGAAGCCTTACGTTCCAGACTTCTCCAAGGCGTTCGAGCATGTGTGCATTCACACGGGAGGGAAGGCGGTGATCGATGAGATCATGAAGAACCTGAGACTGAGTGAATATGTAATGGAACCGGCGCGCATGACGCTTCATAGATTTGGGAACACTTCCAGCAGCTCGGTGTTCTACGAATTAGCTTATTTTGAAGCCAAGGAACGGATCAAGAAAGGAGATCGAATATGGATGATCGGATTCGGCACCGGATTTAAGTGCAGTAGCATTGTTTGGAAAGCTCTCATAGAAGTGCCGGCGAATGCAACGACTAATCCTTGGTTGGACTGCATTCATAGATATCTCGTCACAATCTAGTTTGGCATGGAAATATGTATGATTTAGAAGAAAAGAAAGATAATTTAATTATTCTCACACTGGCAACTGCAATTGCAGGTGCTTGCTTTCATGTCCCGCAGTCCAGAAAGGAAAAGTACATACTACCAGGTATGGTGGTTAGGCTGGTGTTTTCTTAAAATTATTCAAATAATGTCTGGCGTTTATTTTAATTTGTGTTTTTTTTCTTTTTCGTTATTTCTATTATGTATTTTAAGATTTCCTCAATCATCTTCACCTACTTACATTTAACCATCTTCACCTATTAAAACATGGGCACTTTCCACTTGCAACTTTGTAAACGGTACTTATAGTTATCATTGAAGTTAAAGAGGCCGAATCATGAATGTCTTATTGTTTTCACTTCTTTATACTTCGCACAAAGAATATAGTTATCATTTCTAATGCTTGTCCATAAATATCCATGTTCATTCGATGAACCAAAAATTTAAGAGTTAATTATCTACTTAAGAGCATACAAGAATAATTACTTTTGACTCGATTTTATATTTACACCGAAAGGCGTGAACTATGTGGGAAAGCCCGACCCCTTCTGACAAACAACAAGACATGAATGATCACGATTAGTTGGTTGACGATGCATGGATTATATTTTAAGATTTCCTCAATCATCTTGACCTACTTACATTTAACCATCTTCACCTATTAAAACATGGGCACTTGCCACTTACTGCAACTTTGTAAATGGTACTTTTAGTTATCATTGAAATTAAAGAGGGCGAATCATGAATGTCTTATCGTTTTCACTTCTTTATACTTCGCATAGCAATATAGTTGTCATTTCTAATGCTTGTCCATAAATATCCATGTTCATTCGAGGAACCAAAAATTTAAGAGTTAATTATCTACTTAAGAGCATACAAGAATAATTACTTTTTGAATCGATTTTATATTTACACCAAAAGGCGTGAACTATGTGGGAAAGCCCGACCCCTTCTGACAAACAACAAGACATGAACGATCATGATTAGTTGGTCGACGATGCATGGATTATATTTTAAGATTTCCTCAATCATCTTCACCTACTTACATTTAACCATCTTCACCTATTAAAACATGGGCACTTGCCACTTGCAACTTTGTAAATGGTACTTTTAGTTATCATTGAAGTTAAAGAGGCCGAATCATGAATGTCTTATCGTTTTCACTTCTTTATACTTCGCACAGCAATATAGTTGTCATTTCTAATGCTTGTCCATAAATATCCATGTTCATTCGAGGAACCAAAAATTTAAGAGTTAATTATCTACTTAAGAGCATACAAGAACAAGAATAATTACTTTTTGACTCGATTTTATATTTACACCGAAAGGCGTGAACTATGTGGGAAAGCCCGACCCCTTCTGACAAACAACAAGACATGAACGATCACGATTAGTTGGTCGACGATGCACGGATTATCCTGGACCATACACGTGGCACGCAACAGGGTCGAAATTACTATTCTATCGTTGATTTATTTTTGAAATCCTCCCGACTGACCAGGGACAGAAATCTTGTAAGGAGGAGACCCCTGCACCATGCGCGACAGAGGGAGAAGCATTCCGCGAGTCAGAAATGGAGGACAGGTTCTGCATCCAAAACAATTAAAATCCCTGAGTTCAACGAACGGAGCAGAGTCATTTGTGAGCAGGACGCCGGGAAACTGATCCATGAGTTCAACAGCCGGGAAGAAGGGAGTAAATCCATATGTGAGCAGGAGTGGATGTTGAAGAAAGAGATCAAGACTCTCACTGAACAGGTCAAGAAACAAAAGGATCTCACTTCGCTAATAGAGGAGCGCCTACATTTCCGCCCGGATTTCACCTTTGAGCAACTCCGTCTCCTCAAATACCAGGTCGAAACCATGCTTCGAAGCGTACAGCTGCTACTTTCTCAAAAGACGCCTTCCTCTCCTTCTGATGCTCAAAATTGCATAGAGGGGAGCCAGACCGAGACCGAAAATGAGAGCGAGAGCGAGAGCGAGTGGGGGACCTGGCTGCAATTTGACTAGTCTGAATCGCTATATGCACAACGGCCGTTGGATTCTTGTACAATAAATTCATTCTAATCGTGTAATGATCACTTATGTAGGGTTTATGTAATAATTCTTGTACAATGGCCGCTTCTATGAGCATGTGCATATCTGGGTGGGTTAGGGTTTCTTGGTCCAGCACCACAAAATAATCCCCCCCTTCTTGGAGAGAGTTTGGCTTTTTAGAATTACATTACATCCTTTCTTTGTAGTTTCTGCAATGCAGTGCATTACGGCTACGTGTAACTTAGTGCTCTCCTTGAATTGCCCTGTCAAGACTCAGTATATCACCATGTATTACTAAAGCTAGATCAAATTCTAGCTTTTCAAAAAATAATAGTCATCTTTATCTATAATTATACTTCAAATGACTCTGGTTGTTTAGCCTTTATCAGGTGGATGTCAAAACAAATGAATTTATTTGATTATTGGTTGATCTCAATCAGGTTTTATTGAGTGAGGTAGTGCTGGTTTGATCTCGAATTTGAGTGTTTTTGAAGCTAATGAAGCCATTTGGCTACAATTTACATAAACTTGCATAATGCTATGGACTGTGAATGAGTATTCCTCTGCCTACATAAGGTTAAAGAAGCGTAAATATTGAAAAAAAGTTTGTTGTTATAAAAAACAGATCGATAACAGAGAAAACTAATACAAATTGCATTAATCTAGCTTGCATTACATTTAGTCCAATCTACCCTCAATGTTGTGCATGGTTACATTTTTATAGTTTTTCTAAAATATAAATCGCCTTCTACCCGGTTATTAGTGCTACTACCAAGATCGTTGGTGATCTTTGAAGAACTAAGAATTTTACAATTTATAATTTCCATTTTATCGCTTATAATGTTGTTTTGATTCTCTTCTTATGTTGTATTCATTTTGTTTTGATTCTCTTTTACAATTTTGTGACGCTAAATGTAGGCGTAAAAATCTTAAGAAGTTGGGTTGAAGCAGAGTGTGAGGATGCGAAACATCCCCGCTTTTAGATGCATACAGTGTCTGCCTTCAAACATGGAAAGCCTTACACTCATTGAAGTTGCTCGCGATCGGAGTTACGTAAAAATATCACAAGCACACTAGGTTGAAGAGTCATACCCATCTAACTATTGTTCGGGTGTTCCCCAATTTCAATGCGTTCCATCTAAGGACTTCCCCTTTTTGAACTTTTAGGTGTTCAACCCATAATACTTATGTGTTCAATCATATATGTGTTCGATAGTATAATACTTATGTATTGGAGCGCACATCGTATTCCTATTGCTTTGCAGTCTTTTGGCACCACTTTCATTGAAGATAATAAGGCAGACCATATTTCAGCTTCCTTCGTGGAAAGATTCGACCCTCCAGCTTCAGGTTTATCCCCAGAACAACAAGCAACTTTCAACATAGTTATTCAACACTTCACGCACATATCCAACCTTCCTCCACTGAGACTTATTATACAAGGGACTGCAAGTACTGGAAAATCATTCCTCATTAACATTGTAAAGTCTTCATTTGCCTCTTCATCCAGCCAGGGCCTTTCACCTCTCCTTTTGCTCGCCCCAACAAGAGTTCCTGCTTTCAACATTTCAGCTTCGACAATACCCGCAAGCCTCCGGATTCCCATTAAAGAAATCAAACCCTTAGAGGGCCAAGCTTTATTGTCTCTTCAAGACTCCCTCAAGCACATCAAATACATTTTAATTGATGAAATGAGTTTCGTCGGGCCACATTTGCTTTCCAGAAATGACTACCGTCTTACGGAGGCTTTCCCGCACTTCAAATATTCAACATTTGGAGGTGGATCTATGATCCTTGTTGGAGACCTCGGTCAACTTCATCCGGTTATGGACATCCCGCTTTACGAGATATTTTGGTTTTAACACTCTCCACTTTCCTTCGCTTTACCTCTTCTCTTTCCCTCCATTTCCTTTTCCCTTTTTCATTTCTTTTATCCTTTCTCTCAAATGCATTCTTCTTCTCTACTTCCTTCTCCTTGTTACCCAACCTCTCTTTCGGCGTTATCATCGCACACCTCACGTGCGATTGCTAGTTTTTAAAAAAGAAACAGATATTCTAATCAACAGCTTTCAAATCAAACTGCGATACATAATATAATATAAGGACAAGGCGATGCTTTGATAAAAACAAAGACAAAAGTTATGTGACATCACTTATTAGGGAGCTTTTAAGTCGCACCTTACACTTATCATAGCGCACTTTACACTTGCAATGCAAACTGTTTCTATAATTTGAAGTCCTCTCTGTTTACTATTACTTTACTGATACTCCGTTCAAGATTTTTACTTGATTATTCAACTATAAACATGCTGACATAGGGCCAATGACGTATCCATAGTAAATCGATGGCAACAATTCAACACACCAAACGGAATCCTACGATTAATAGAAAACAATAATGAAATTAACAGGGGTAAAGGTTAGTCATTAGCGGAGACTAACTTCAGAAAAAATGCCTAGGCCTAGAAATTGACAGGCTGTAGGCCGTTTTTTTGTGATTTTAACCGTATTTTACAGGTAAAAAAATTAGAAACCGTAGACAATAACAGGTTGAAAATTTTGAAAACCGTCAATTTTTTTAAGAGGTTTATTTAAAAACATAATACCTATATATATATATATATATATATATATATATATATATATATATATGAACAGATTATACATATATCTATAAAAATTTCTTGAAATTACAGCCACGTGAAAGAGCTAAACCGTCAACAAATTTTGCTTTGACAGGCACAAATAATTTGAAATTCCAGGCCTGCCTTCATCTCATTCCAGTGGTCCCCGATTTTCATTTTTGTCATTTTTCACATGGCTCGATTGTTCACGTTTTCCTTCCATTTGTACTTTTCTCATGTGGCAGACGTCATTACCAAAGCGAATATTACCACTTTGTGACGTAAGACCGAAATTTTCTCGTCAATCATTTCGAAATAGGAATTCACATGTGGGTAGTCACTTGTATTCTTTATAATTTCAGAGTTGTGTGCCTTCATTTTCCACTTAAATTTTGGTGTTTTCAATGTTTCCTCCCTCTCAAGAATAGGATGTCTCTCACAGTCCTTATTCCGCTGAATATTTGTAATGCGTTTTTATCATAGAGTATATCTCACGTTATATATGTTTACTTTCTGGACTTGGATTTTATGCTGTGGTTTAGGTAATGCTTCATAGTGTGGAGGATTCATTCTGGAACAGTCGGCTATCATCATGGATTGCAAGGGACCGAAGCAGATGCTGCAGTGTTGCCCAGAGAAGGAGGTTGAGGAAAATAAAACAGTAGAGGGGAAACGACCGAGACCAGATGAGAATGAAGATGAAGTCCAACAGTTTTTCACATTGGTGGACAGAATCCAGGTAATGCGCAAACTCTTCAAACAGAACGAAATGAAAGGTATTGCTGCACGAAACAATTCATCTGTTGAGGAAAATGTAGGTGATGATGTCCTTGCGCGTAAATCCCCTTGGAAGCCCTCATTCCAAGAGGAGGATTTTTGTAGCCCGTCTTGCAAGGGCAATCCCTCTGCTCAAAGTGAATTGACTTCAAGTCTACAAGAGAATGTAGGCAGTTCTGGGGTGACAGAGAAACTAGATGGTGATAAACATATTCCTCGCAAGAGTTTTGATCTAAATGAAGAGGGAACCTCATAACACCTAGCTGTTCTTACAGTTGTAGTTATATTTTGTTAGCGTTTTTTATTTCAGGTTTTGTTTCCTCTGTTTGGACAAGCAAAACACTACTCAACGGACTGTTACCTATTTTTAAGGATTTTGGTTCTTTTTATATCTACAAAAAAATTATAGATCGTAGGTTGTGACTGGTGTATTTTCCTATATATATATATATAGATTCGACGATTCATATTACAATTAAATTTATATTTTCATTTATGAAATTTCATTTATGAAAAATATGAGATTTTAGGGGTATTTCCATAAACAAATTTTACAATAGAAAACACTAACAGATTTATGACGTTTCTTCTATGTAGCAATTTAGGAAAGAATTTTATATTCTTTTAAGGATGGGATTGTTCTTTTTGTTCTTTATATTTATCTTTCTATTTATATCTATATTTCCTCTAAACAGTCGTCCTTTGCATATAAATTTTTTTAATTAAAAAAAAGACATCTTTAAAGTATATTTGTATAAATATATGAATTCACAATAGTATAATTTCAAAAGAGATATTGTAAAACAATGACGAATTAAAAAATTCTAAGTAATATCGGTTAGATAATTAAAATGAACATTAATAATTTAAAGGTTTATATGTACATGGGTTTTCATTAATATTATTTTAAATAAAATATTATAAAATGATTATTATTTTTAAAAATAAAAAAACAAAATTTGATTGTTTCGACATTTATTAGATTTTTATGCGGAAGGCGTTATCCTATGGGAAAGGGATTTGCGGACATTCACGTGACTGTGTTAAATTTGACAGTTTTGATGGTCGTTTAGACGTTTTCTCTTTTTAAAATTGTTTTTAGCTATTTTGATCGGCCGCTGCATGTTTCAAGCTTTTGGTATTTAGGGATTTTGGTAATTAGGGTTTTTTTGTTGTGGATATTGCAGGAGGATGTATATTCGATTTTGGTTAGGGATTCCACGAGTTGTGTAGAGCATGAGAATGTTTGGTTGCATGTTGGGCTGAGTCATTTTCCGCCATGTTCAGGTGCGAGATGAAGATGCTGAAGTAGCTAAGAGCATGGACTGTCGAAATTCTGAATGGGAGATCGGTTATAGATACACGTTGAGGAAAGTTCATCACATTTTAGAGAGATGCAAAAGCTCACAGGGAAGTGTTTCACCTATGTCGATCTAGACTTGTGCTAACCATAGATCTGCGGGGGAGCCAAGCCTTCAATCACTGTGTCATATATGAGCTACCACTACCAGAAGATTCGAGTTACAAGCAAGGGTTTCGGGCTTTTGGTATTTAGGGCTTTTGGTAATTAGGGTTTTTTTATTGTGGGTATTGCAGGAGGATGTATATTGGATTTGGGCAGAAGATCCGAGTTACAAACAGGGGACTCATCAATAGCACATAGGAATGGGATCGGCTAAAGCAATGTGAGGTAAGACAGATCAAGAGCTCACCAAGGTAAGACATCAAATGTTATATAGGTCGAGACATATCAAGAGCTCGCTCAAGGAATGAAAATTGATACTGTGACCTATGATTGAGTAGCAGAGAATGATCTGGATATAGAACAAAAGAGCTAATGTAGCTTGTAAGTTGATCGAGACATATTCGAGCTTTCCTTAGACATGCAACTCGCTGGAGGGGGTTGCAGGATCAGTCATGAAAGAGCCAATGATACCAACTGTCTTCACCAATGTCGTTATTGCAGGAAATTTGGTGTCTGTCATCTCGTGTAGGTGGAGAAGTGGAGGTCAAAGCTCGTGTCGAAGAAGTGTGAGCCCAGGAGTATGCCTGAGACATGAGCACTACTGAGCTAGATCATGTAGAGAGCCTAACTAGATAAATAAACCTCATTCACAGAGTCAAGTCTATGTGATGTAAATGAGCCCTGTTTCAGTAAATAAACCTCATTCACAGAGTCAAGTCTATGTGATGTAAAATATCTGTTTGCATACATTATTTTAATCCACCCATCTTTTGTGGCAGTATAAATCATTCCATTGTTGTCTACAGTTGAATCATCTGGACCATCCAACAACCCTTCCCCAAATTTCTCAATAGTCTACACACAAACAATTTAAACCATAGATTTAATGCTTTCAGTCCTTGAAAATAGTTGTTAGATTTTTGGATTTTAGCAAGGAAGAAACTGGTGTGAAATGGGACATCACAACTACACCAAATATGCCCCACACCTTTTCCCGGGTCCACCTTATCAAGTCACCGTTCGCCTGGTCCTCGAGCTAATGACGTACAAACACTTCTATAATAAATAAAGAAACCAGTGGGAATACTCCCGAGGACCCCGATGTCTTATATTCTCTTCAATCATCGTGATTTTTATCTACAGGAAATAAAACATGTATATAAAATTATGGGGTTGGTGGTGCATCTAAAGAAGGAAAAATGTTGTCGTAGGATGCAATATGGCAAGTTGATATGCAAGTAGCTAAGTTAAGGAAAGATGTCGACAATTGTGTTGGACAAGAATTTACAGAGCATGTGACCTCCTGTGTATTGATCAGAGCTGGGAGTATCGAAGTTTCCCTGAATCTTGAGATCCCTTGAAAATATTATCCACCCAATCAACGCAATGAACGTTGGAGTTAAAGACCAAATTCATGCATGCGTAAAATACTTTCGAGGTAGAAGTTAACAGTTATGTTGTGCGTAGGAATAACAAATCCCTAATCACACGCAAAAATAAAATTATGCACCACACAGATCGGTAATGTGTGGATAAGTGACGTGCAACGAAAAATAGTTCAAGGATGTAAATTGGATCTTGAGAGTATGCAGAAAAGGTGAGATAGTTAGATATATCAAGGCAGGCATGTGGACTGCCATCACATACAATTATTCTTAGTGAAAAGTTAGCTAGCTATGTTCTGTGTAGGAATTATCTCCCCAATCACAAGAAAATAGAAATTTTTGCGGCATGTAGATTAGTAATTGATCACCCAAAACATAACGTGCATTAGCAATCAATGCTAAATATAAGTTTTTGACTTTTGCTATCTAAAACTAGTGTTGGCGTAGTGGTGCGGGCTAAAATGAGTGTGGTGGAGGCCACGGGGGTAAATTTTGCTCACCTCCATAGTGAACGTGCGTGATGGGTAGGCGCAGCCGATTAGTAATAGGAGATAAGTTGTGTGCAAATAATACGTGAGTGGGGATGCACACTGGAGCTTGAGAGTATGTAGAAAATTTGATTAGGTTAGATATATCAATGTAGGCATTTGGATGGCCTTCACAAAACCTTTCATCAACACATGCATGACCTAAGACATCAACCACCCATTTTGTTATTAATGGCAGCACCAAGAATCAATCACCCTAATGATAAGAACGGATGGATGTTAAGGATCTGACCACAATTAACGCATATGTAGAGCTTTATTGTGAGTGACGATTTAACTTGTGGCTCTCAAAATTGATAATGCTTCATCCACTTGAAGGCAATTCTATCAACATAATATATTGAAATTTTAGATGTTAAAACTAAACATATTGCATGTGACTTTACATTATATGGTGATTAAACATGTGGTAGAAAATACAAATGTAGCTAAATTACTAACGCGAACACCACATGCCCCTATGTGGCTAGATTGTCGGTCTTAATGCCATGTGGCCGGTGGATGTTAATTGTTGGCTAGTTCATAATAGCCAAAGTTTTATATAGATTTAAAATGTTGGTTTAAGTGAAATTTTAGTTATGATGAACCAACATCATGAACCTTCTTTCCTCTTCTAGAATGCGGTTAGACATCTATCCTTGTGCGAGGGAACTTTTATAGTTTTTTTACTTTAATAGTTGATAAAGATGTCATAGTTGAAAATCTTTGGGCATTTCAATCTCACTATCTTGTCATGAAACCCTGGGTCCCCTTATTTAATCCATCCAATAAATAATTTTCTTACAAATCATTCTCGAGTTAGATTGTCACACTTATTGGTAAAGCTTTGACACCCTCGTTATCTTCTTTCCATTGGCAATGTTCGGGAAATACTTTAATTATTGATTCCATTAACACCACTTATTTTACCCATACAAATTATATCTGAATTCTGCTTGAGCTTGATACCTTAAAGAACATACCTCCTAACATTGAGATCAAAGTTCAATTTTTTTAGATGCATATGATGCTTCACCTTGGGACATATAACTACTAATTGTGTGATGGTAAAATGTAATAATGAGAGAGCTAGTTGGTCGGAAAATGCTCTCTCGGATCGTTTTGTTCTTCATGCTAAGAGAGTTTTAAATTCAAATATAGATTCAAAGGACTTGGTTGATTCGGTTTGTGAAACTCCAATGAGAGAAATTTCAGTTGAAGGAAACAAGGAAAACTTAAATGCGAAACTCAACTAAACAAAATTGTTGAGTCAAAATTCAAGAATTCGCTAAGGAAAATGTTCCTCACCTTTTCTTGTAAATGATAGTACATATCGGCCAATTGAAGATCTTGAAGTTATGCTTCCTATTGAGGATGTCTCAAATGGTTTGCAAATGGTGCATGGCAAATAAAATTATCATACCCCATGAAAACCATTTATTCTACCTACCTAGATGTTTCTTTTTGTTGTTTGGCAGTTGTTCCTCTTTTGTTTCTTGTTATGTATAAGGTTTTATATGGGCTTTCCGGCCTACTTTTTACCTTGGTAAGGTCCCTGCCAATTTTATTGTTTCTTAAAACATGGGAAAGCAAGGAGAATCCATTATGATCGGAAAGGTCTTTGTTTAAATTATTTTCAATGTATATTTGAAAAAATGAAGTACTGGATAAATTCGATGCGGATTGAATAAAATGATCTATTATTGTTGCAAGTTCTGCAAGAGGTTGCAACGAACATATTAAATGATCCAATTGATGGCAACGATGCTCGAGCTATAGTATCTTCTTGAAACAGCGGAGGAGAATTGAATTTTACTTACAAATCTTAGCTTTTTTTGAGAATGAATACAAATCTAAACTTTTATCTTGTGTTGGTCACGAATTAGGGTCAGTTGGAGATGTAGTGGCCGTGCAAATGAAAAGGTCGCAAATGGGATGGCTGGATATGAGCCGGATGGATGTTACATATGAGCCGGAATTGGGGATAGATTTGGCAGTGCAAGGTGAACTTAATTAGGCGCTTATATTAATTAGACATTGACTTCTATAGTCTTATTCCTCCTAATTGGCAGTTTGGGCAAACATTTGAGAGAATAAAGTTGTAATGAATTCTTACAAACCACGGTTTTTGATGTTGATTTCAGAGACTGCGGTTAAAATGGATATAGTTTTAAATAGATCAACGACAGACAATCTCCCTAAGTGAAGGTTGACGTATGCCGCTGTAGCGACCATCCATCTCTCACGTCCACTCCGAACTAGAACACACCTTTGGCGTAATAACTCCTATCTAGCATCTCAAATAATAACATACTACAATTATTCATTATTCCTCTTTTATAATTTTGGCATTGCATCTTTATTGTCTAGTAGTTAAGGTTAGCAATGTTGTGCCTATCCATCACGTAGGTTCGCAGTCAACACGAACCTGCACAAAACTTTGGCCGGTGCGATTTTTCTTTACACCCAGACGGCCTCGAACTTGCGACTCCCGCACCCTATTTCCCGTGCATCACCATCCTGTTGTGCACTCATGTTTGAAACAATACGACACCAGTTCCTTTTAAAATTCACAAACAGAAATTTGACGGAATAGGTAACAACGTAGTACGTTGTTACGTTGTTACCTATTCTGTTAAAACTAACTCGACATGACGGAAAAAAAACCTTTTTTGTATTGTGCGAACTTGCATGAGAGATAGGCCTAGCCGGTTAGCAATCTACGTCTGGGAATAAATAATTTGACTTGGCAAAAGAATAATATTCATAAGCCTTGAATTTACGCTTACTAATTAATGTAAAAACTTGGCGTATCATATACAATGCAGGAATTCTTTTTTCTTCCCTTTTTTTTAAGCTTGATTACTTTTTCCCATTAGTTGTCCCCGCAAACTACATTCTGCATCTAAATTCTCCATGAAATTTTCATGTATCACTATTCTTTGTTATAGCACATGAGAATGTTACCGTCTAAGTTCATTGCTGTGCATAAATTGGAGTAGATCGACAAAATGTTTATAGATCAACCTAAGCTAATAACAACATTAAACTTAAAGATGGAATTTACTATGTTTGCATACATTGTTTCCATCATCCAAATGTTAGTCACAATATTGACACCAATATAAATAAAAAATGTGTGTACTGAAATATTATCACTCAGGTTGTTCAATTCAGGAAGAACAACAATGTCAACCATGGTTCTACAAGTAATAATTAGACTGCGGCCTAAGAGAGGTGTTATGTTCATTTATAATAATTGTTAATATTTCTGATGCAATGGTGGTTAATGTATTAGATAAGCTGATGACATGAATGCAAAATTGAAAATAAAACATGAGAATTAATTAATAAATTCATTTTATGGTATCGATCTTTCTTTCATTATCCATGTGAGTATAATTTTCCCTTAAAGGGAGCATTATAAACAAAATCGAAAATTCCTATAGGTTCTAGTTTTGAAACACAACGACAATGATTGTTTGTTTGTTATAGCACTTTATAGCCCCCTTTAGTTTTTAGTTCAAATTGTTGTAGGAAAATAGGGGATGCATGAGCAATCATTAATAAATGATCTCCTCCACTTATTGGTTGTACAAGCGAAAAGAGGATTTTATCTACCTATCAAAAGTGGATTGTCTACTAATAAAACCTTCAAAATGTGTCATGTATCATCGAGGTTGAGAGAAATTACTTGTTTTCTTTTTTTATTTATGTTCCCATGTACTTACTCTAGGTTGAAGCGGCTGATTTCTTGTCAATTCTACTTGTATTTATTTCCTAATAGATGAGTTGGTCAACTTATTAGTTCCTGCCAAGGCAGGAATACTATACCTTTCAGGTCATTTAATTATCCATGTTGCTGTGAGCCAATAATATACAAGAATTTTTCTGCTATGCCAAGATTTCTAATGTGTAAACTTTGAATTGACACAATTACATGAATATATTTTTTGGTAAATTACATTTTTTGTTATTTTGATTGGTGAGAAAGGATGATTTGACTAATTTTTACCCTTATTGAGATATAGGGTTTTCTTTTTTATTAAACCAAAAAATAAGAAATAGCCAAGTGGCTTGGCATTTATTAATGCCTGTCAATCAGTCAATTCATATAGCTTCCAGCAATTTCTCCTTAAAGGTTATAACATCACTCTCCTCAACATTCATGGCACTTGGAAGTAATTTATTTCAAAACATGCCGCTCATGTCTACATCCTTGTGTCCACGCGAAAATAATATCCCATACTCATCACATCACTATTATTTGCTTTTAAAAATAACACATGTTTGTTTTTGTCTTTTCTTATGTGTCATGAAAAATGAGATTCCAAAGAATCTCTCCACTTACTATAGTCCGTTCTAATATTTTAAATATGCTCTTCACTTTTTCAAGTTGAATATATAGAAAAAATAAGCATAAATATCATGTTAAATATAAAATCTAAGAAATTGGGTATTAAGTGCTTGGTATATAAAGGTTTATAGCCACGAAGTTTTACTACTCTCTCTAATTTAAAGCATGCAAATATATTCATAAACAATGTAATGTCCTTGCCCATGCAATAATAATAAAAAGCTCTACTATTTTATCATAGACGTTTTGCAAAGTGCTGACTCATAGAGCACCTGGTCTCTACATTTAGCTGAAAGTGACTGAAACTCGATCTATAATATACACATAGCTTTAATAAACACTACTAGTTTTTGTCAATTTTGGAATGGCATCATATGCCTTTCCACATATGTAACAATATGTAGCTTTGTTTTATAGGTTTTTCCATATATCGACTATTTTCGATCATGATACTTTGATCAAAACAATGCACTTGCAACAAATTTCTCTTATATATGTCAACAACTGCTATTTTGTTTTATCTTGTACATGCTTTTAATCTTCGGTCTTTGTTACTATGGTCAAACTACCGATTCCTACCGAAACATGTAACTTGGATGGCGGGAACTGGCCACTTTGCGGCTCTTGTTTTCTTCCGATACAAGTGTCATCCAATGTTGAACATTGAGTACGACTGTGGCAGAATCTCTAGAGCAAGCTTATTTGGTCTGCTACAACTTGGAAAAATACAAACACCATAAATATTTGAAAAAACAAAGAAAAAAACCACCATACAATTTACTTTTAAGTAATGCAAAATATTTATGGAATTTGAAGTCCTGTATTTTTAGTCAATATTGCAAACCACCCTTTGTTAAAATATCGCTTGTCAATTCCAGTGCATACATTCCTCCATGATGAATCCGTATTCCTCACTCAATGCTGATGACGTCCCCACAGTAATCGGATGGCGATGTTTAACATTGTAGCGATGACTAAGTTGAGAAACGAAGATCGTGGGTCGGTGTATGGTATCAATTAATTTTCCTCATTTTATTGGTCCGAACAAAGCTTAGAGAACAATTTTTTTCCCTATCAATGACGCGGTGACACGCTGCTCACGCCCTTCCAAACGACTCGGCTCTGACGTGAGAGTGAAACTTTCTCGTGTATCTTTGCACAAAAAGGCAACCCTCGGCTGGAATTCACATATGCTTGATAAGTTTATTATTTATATATGCAGGGCCGGTGCCTTTATTAAACAAAGCCTGGTGTTCAATGCGTCAGTCATGATTTTGATGAATATTTGCAGTGCCTAATCTTCTACATGTATGCCGTGCTGTGCGTTAAGCTTCTTACTGTGGGGCATTTAAGGTGAAAGGAAGGTCTGGAGCTAATCTTCCTATACCCAATTATTCAAGGCTTCAGTCGGTTATCATCATGGATTGCAAGGGATCAAAGCAGAAGATGAAGTGTTCACAGAACGAGGGCGCAGCAAAGAAAGTAGAAAGAGTTAAGAAACATTCACGACCAGACGACAGTGGAGATGAAGTCCAACATTTTTTCGCTTTGGTTGATAGAATCCATGAAATGCAGAGGCTCTTGAAACAGAACAAAATGAATGGTATTTGTGCACGGGACATTTCTTCTGTAATAGCGCATGAATCCCCTTGGAAGCCATCATTCGAACAGGAGGATTTTTGTAGCCCGCCTTGGAAGGGCAGAAAGTCAGTACAGAGTGATTTGATATCTTGTGAGAGAAAGAATACGGTCAGTTCTGGGTTAACGGGGAAACGAGATAATGATAAACGTATGGCTGTCGCGAGTTTTGATCTAAATGTAGAGGCAATCTCATAACACCCACTCTTTGGTGCAGTAGTAGTATTGTAAGTAAATTTTTCATTCTTTAATTCATTTTGGTTGGAGAAATAATGAAAAAATATTAAAAAATCAAGTTAGAAATTTCAATATTTCATAGATTGACCCTCATTCAGTCGAGTCCACCTGTCTCTATGCAGCCAACCCCCTTGGAAGAGCTTCTCCCCTCCGCCTTCAGCATGCCACCGACGTTGGTATGTCACCCGCCACCCACCCAATTTAGTTGTGGCTCGCCAGCTTCCCTCAATTTGCGCACTAATGACAGTTGGAGCCTCTAGCCTCCGCTCGACAAGTTTCCTAGGTTGTCTCTCGTCATCTCACCCTCTCTGGCTGTTGAGGAAGAAACTGAAGAAGGAAGCCAACCCACTTGTAGTTGGGATGTGCCAAATAGTGGCAAAAACTGGCCTAGCTTTGGCTGGCATGATCAAGATTTGGCCCCTGTAGAACAGCAATTCAGAGCTGACGACTTAACTTTTCTACTTTTTTTCTATCTAAATCTATGTAATCAGTTTTGTTCGTAGACTTTGTAGTTGTCTAATTTTCTTTCGAGATTTTTAGACATGCTTTCATACCACTTTTTTCTTTTGTGAATTACCTTGTATCATTGTACTTGTTAATATAATATTAAATCTTATTCATTAAAAATAAATGGTCTGAATATATTGTGGTTTATAATTATATAGTCATGCATTGTCATTAGAGTTGTAAAATTTAATTTTGATTCTTAAAAATATATTATTTATTCAATAACCTGCAGTTGTATAAACCGGTACAGAATATTTTGTTGAAGCAAAAGGCAATGGAAAATCCGATCTACTTGACATTTAATATAATTATTGAAAATAAAGTGTCCAAAATCTTGCCAATGGAATCAACCAAGACTGTAGTACCCGTACTAATCATTCTGATGAAACTCTAGGAGATTTTTTCTAATTGGTCAAGGCGGCTGGATGAAAATGCACATAGAGTGCCAAGAAAATTGTGTTTTATCCATGTAAATAACCAATAACATTCATATTATATCAAAAGTAGTTTTAATATTAATGTTGAACTTTTTCCTCTTCAATTGTATATTTACCATTTTTATGGTTATTTATTAATGAGTAATCAGTACTCGAACTTTTTTAAGGTTATGTAGAATAGAGATTTGTTTGAAAAATATTTTTTCCTTCTGTATATAGTTGGTTTTTTCCCATAAACGGCGATTGTTCCTTTATATTTATGATTCCGTTAGTAGTTTATTGGCTCCGCAATAGAAAGCAGTAAGACGGTCTTTATAATTTATCTTCCAATTTGCTTGTTCATTCACAAATTAAGTTGAATATATTATGATATAGATTAATGGTATATAATGAAATTGGAATACAAATATTTAATGCATATTACTAGGCTGAACAAGTAATATGATGTTGCTGATGAATCTGGAAGCGTATGTTTCTTGTTATTATTCATAGACTAAATCATCTTTTTATACAATATAATATTGACTTATTTACCACAGGTGCGGTTGCAGCAGACAGATAGGAGATAGATGCATGGAGAGAAATGTTATAACTAAGAGTAGACTAAGCCTAACTTGGACTTAATCTAACATTTCCCCCTTATTACATTTTTCTTACAAATGGATCCCTAAAACAAATCAAATTTCACTTTGCTTAAAGGCTTAGTGAAGACATCATAAATCTGTTTTCTTTAGTAGGATAGTGTTGTAGCTAGATATTGTGGTTTAAGACTTGTTCTCAAATAAAGTGACATTGTACTTCAATATGCTTTGTTCTCTCATGATGCACTAGATTTTTGACAAGCTTCAACACACCTTGATTGTCATAGTAAATGATTGGTAGTTGGTCTTCATGTATGCCCATATTTGCCATAATATGGCATATTCAAAGTGCTTATCACACACCCCTCATGCGGCATGATACTCAACTTAAGAGGATGATAATACAACAAGAGTTTGTTTTTTTACTTGATCCATGGAACCGGTCCTGGTCTAAAATGAAAAACATATCCTAATGTTGATTTCCTGTCATCATGGATCCGACATAATTTAAATTTTTATATCATTGTAAGATGAATTATGAGTTCTTTTTGTATTCCAAGCCATAACTTATTGTGCCTTGGACATATCTTTCAAATCTCCTTGTTTCTAACCAAAGACAAGGCTTCGGCTCTTGCATGAATTGTGAAAAAATCTAATAGAAAAGTAAATGTCTTTCCTGGTATAAGTCAAGTAAATGATACTTCCAACAATTTTCTTGTAATGAGGTCCAATTACTTGAGGTGAATCCGGAAAATGGGAAATTTGCAGCCCGTGTTCCATTGGAGTTGTTATTGGCTTGCATTCTATCATGCCATATTTTTCAAGTAGTTCCTTGGCATACTTCATCTGATTGACACATATGGTGTTCTTCTTCTTCCATGTTTCTAAGCTAAAACAATAGTGTAGTAGCTCCAAAGCCATCATGTTGAAGGATTTATTGACATCATTTCTTATGTCATCAACAAGAATCTTCATGCTCCCTATGATTACAAGATCATCAACATAAAGAACAAGAATGACAATCTCATTACCTATTTTCTTGATGTACAAGTTGGAATCTAAGGGGCTATGCTTGAATCCATCTTGTAAGCGATGGTCATCAATCTAGATTTACCATGCCCATTGTGCCTATTTAAGTATGTATAGAGACTTGATCAATGAAAACACCTTCTAAGGATGTTTCTCATCCTCAAATCCTTCTGGTTGGGTCATGTATACTTATTCCTTCGGACCACCATTCAAGGAAGCATGTTTTACATTTATCAACCGAAGCTTCCATCTATTCTCAGTGCTACTAGAACAAAAACAACCCCGATGGTCTTTATCTTTGTAGTGGGTGACAAAAATTCTTCATCGTCTATAAATTCCTTGTGATATTAGCCTTTTATTATAAATAATCATGCTTTAAATTTATTGATGGATCCTTCTGCCTTATACTTTGTCTTGAATATCCATTTGCAGCCAATGGGATTCTTTCATGTAGGTAGATCGACAAGCTCCCACGTACCATTTTTAATTAATGACTCGTATTCATCTTCCATATCCTTCTTCCATTGTGACATGCTCAAGTGCTTCTTCGAACCTAATATGGTTCGCTGATGTGAATTACTGAGTTTATAATGCGAGATTGAATTTCTTTCTTACTTTTCTTCTCATTGTAATACCTATTGAGGAATCTAGAAGTGAGTCCTAACGAGTTTCATTGAGGGTACTTTCTACCCATTTTGGACATGAGTATTGATGTTGTGTAGTGTTGTCCTCCAAATTCCCTAGATCAATGAATAATTTTCCTTATATCTCATCTTCTCTTCTAGAATAATTATTTTCATCATATTCTTTTGGAGGAAACTTATGAGAAGTAACCAGCAGAGATTCCTTTTTCCTTATTGAGTCATATGATGACTCATCACATACCGCATAATGGATTTTATAATTCTTTTGTCTTTGGATTCATGAGATGATATGCTTTTGAGGTCTCGTTGTACCCCAACAATATGCATTGTAGTTTTCCTGGTTTCAAACTTCTTCTTTTTTTTTTGCAGGGACATATATGTACATAGTACAACCGAACACTAGAAGATGGGAGATTAATGGCTTATAACCATTCCAAGATTCCTCTGGTGTTATATTATTTAGTCATTTTGTACAAGGCATGTTAAGAAGATACATATCATTCAAAATTCTTACGCCCAATAATTATCCTCCAATCTTGCTATAAAAGCATCCAACAAGCCATTTCCATTAGTGTGCAATTGTGATGTTCTACGACTTCATTATTTTGTGGTTTATATGGAGCATTAAAATGTTGTTTGATGTCATGTTGCTTTAGGAAGACCATGAAATCCTTTGATGTAAATTCCCCCTCGATCTAAGAGGAGTAGAAAAATTACATGTCAAACCTGGTTCTCCATGAGGTTTTTGAATATTTGGTAGAGTGAAAATGCGTCACTGTGATTTTTGATGAAGAACAACCTAATTTTCCTAGAGAATTAATCCATAAATAAGTAAAAATAATGAATTCCTAGTATTGTGGTAGGTAGCGGTCTAGAAATATTTATGTATCACATATAATTATAAATGACTCAATTTGAAATTGACTCAAATGAAAATTGATGTTTCTTTCCAATAAGACAACTTGAACATATATGAAATGGTGGAGAAATTATAGGAAAGTCATGTACAACATCTTTCATGTTGAGTTGATAAAGGTAACCAATGGATAGATACCCATAGCGGAAATTTGAAAGTGTTGTGAACTCTTCTATTGAGGTAGTGGCGAAACTTCATGGGAGGATAAAACATCTAAGGAGGAAATCATATCTCACAAGAAGGCTCATGCTATAGCCTTAACATCTTTATAGATGGGACAAAATTTCGTACCATTTTCACTCATAACTCGACCTTAAACTTATATTCAATATCGACTAATAGATAGGAGTTTTTTTTTCATGTGAGTATGTAGAGACATTTTGTGATTGTCTGATGTGGAATAGTGATAAATCCAATGACTTCTACACTATACTCCTTATCATCGTAAGTCTAACCCGGTCTGCTATGGGTTGGGGATTGAGCATGTGGAAGAGTTCATCAGCATCCATTCATATTGTTGATAGCGCTAAAATCAATCAACCAAATATTTTTAGAGGTTTTAGAAGTTTGGGAGACAATTACTATGTTGTCATGAGTCATGTGTGTTGCAAAATCGAGAGGCTTAAACTAATCGTCCGTGGAAGATGTGGGATAAATCCACATTCCAATGCAAAATCGTCAACGCCAAAACACAAGGGGAGGATTCTAACCCCACCGGGGTTAAATTTGACGGCCACCTATGCCTGTCAAACATATTTTTGGTGACGGTCATTTTTTAATACTACCTTCAAATATACAAAATAATGTCAATTATAGTATTTATTTTATATTTATTTAGTTATTTTAAAGATATATTTGAATATATTTTTATAATTTATGTATACATATATATAAAAAATGACGGTCAAATTTTAAATATGCAAGTTACGTGTGACGGTTATTACAAATATTTGCAAGTATTTTACGGTTAAAATAGCAAAAAACGTCTAAACGGGCGTCAAATTTAACCCCGCCCCGACCTTTTATGCCTTAAACCAATCCGCCAACCAATCTACTTGCCACTGGCCACACGTACGGAATGGAGCAATAAGACTCTTAAGAAAATAATTTGGGAATATTTTTTTTCGTAAAGGGTCCCGACCTCTTCATTCTAAACACGAGCTTAGTTATTTATTTTAAAAAAAGCGTACTCATGGATTTTATATAGTATTTATACTATATTAAAATCTTGAATTTTATTACTGGGGGCTTATAGAGTTAATATTGTAATAGCATTATATTGAATTATTGATATTATTAAGGCATATTTTTGTATTATTTTCGGCCTATTATTTTTAGGTGATGATATATAAAATAATTGTGATTGGGAGTTATTATTACTACCCAATAGGCCCATTGAGCCCCATTTAAACTTGCAAAGCCTGGAAATTTGGATCGAAGAGCCATAGGGTGTCTTGCGAACATCTGGAAGGTCGATCTAAATCCATGGGATTATTGAGTGCCAGGAGGTGGAGGACGGACCGATTGATCATCGGTGTTCTTCAAAAGGCTAGAGCACTTTATAGGCAAGTAAGATTCCATTAGATTTTCATTGTAAGATCAATATTTGTACTTATGAATTTTATTAGTGGAGCAGTTGGAAAGAACGTAGAAATGTAGGTTATTACCGAATACCATAATCAATCGGTGTGGGAGTGTTTATTACATTTTTGCATTAATTTTAGAATTGATTACATAAAAGGAGCAATTTATTGGCAAATAAAAAAAAGTCTATAAGGGTCTGAAAAATTTAGGTCATTATAGGGATCAATTTTTGTATTAGAGATGACATCATAGGATTGAATTGTAGAGATTGATTTGTACATATTACGCCAATTTCAAAGTGATGCTTGCTTTCTGGGCACCATGGTTCGAGTGATGATGACTCGACATAGGGATCATGATCGCGGATCGTGGAGTTAAATAAACACTCGGATCTATTCAAGATCGGTAATGCCAACAACAATAATGCATTACAAAGATGCAGAGAGAAGTATATATGCTCCAGCTAGGAAGGTAGATGAAGCAAGTCAACTTTGAAAGCACTACTTGGAGAGATTACCTTCACCAGATCCAATCGAGTGTAGCCATTGTGGCAAAGGACTTGTATCTAGAGAGGAGGCCTAAGTGGATGCAGAAGAAGGGCAAGGGAATTGCGGGAACTAGTACTAGCCAGATCGATTACACCATTAGGATGAAGAGCACCGTTAGAACACCTAGACATTATCTTTGCGACATGCGAGAGCCTTGAGGTAGTGGATTCCAATGGTTTCTCAAGGACAATTAGTCACTCTTATTTTTATTGGACTATCGACATAGGATACATCATTTTCGATTTGGTGCGCAGATTAGGACTTCCCACTACACCACTTCCTCGTACCAAGACAGTTGGTATAGAGGATGGTACTTTGCATGGAGTGTCTACTAGCTATTGCACTCTAAGCTTCATAGTTGGGAGACGAGTTTCTGACAATATCACTCTCGACATCATCCCTTTGGAGATGGATGAAATTGTATCAGAAAACTCTACCTAACTACTCGGTAAGGGTATATGACTTATGACAAGAGCGGGGTGGAGCTTCCCATTGGACACAACTAGATGATTGAGTTCATAACGGACATGTTGTTCATCTTGCATGGGGTGACAACAACAAGACTTCTTGATATATACCGAGGGCTCATGCGAGATCCTAATGTAGAGTTAGAATCATATGTGTCAGGTGATCATCCAGATCTTGATGCTAAGGTTGCCTACGTTCCAACAGATCATCAGGATCCGTATGTAGAGGAGTGAGAGCCCAAGGATCCATAGGACACCTATTGAGGTATCATAGGCCTACACTAAGGATTCTACAGCTGGTAAGAAATATAAGGTGTAAATAAAGTTGAATTTTGTTCAACTATTGTATGGGGTTTTGAGCATTATTTATTGCTCTTATTGTAATAAAACTAGCAAACTATTGTGCTAGGTAGAATTTATTAATAAGATCCCTTTGTGGGAAATGTTTGTATACATCTAACCAATCAAGGCACATTAGTAAAAGACCCAATTTTGGGAAACATTTGTACTCATTTTTATACTTGCATTATAAACCCCTAGAGGGCTATTATTAGTTGGTGATTTTGCTAACACCAGAAATGCAGTATATTATTGTCCTTGTTGAGTTATTTTGTTTAGCAGGAAGAGACAAACACTTTTGGAGTTCAAATGTTGTGAGAATAGGCGGGAGACATTAACATACTCGGTAATTATTCTCACAATTATATTTGCATACTCCATTGTATCTTCTAACTAGGTTTTGACTATATGTTACATCCGACATGAAAAATTTAACTCATATTTTTAATCTTGGAGATTTTTCAGCCATTGGTGTAGAGAGCTCGTGAGGTATCGGTTCGGATCTTCATTACAGTATTGCACCATTGTGATCATACAACAATATGGTAGTTGATTACCTTCGCATTCAAACTTGGGTTTTATCTTCATACTATGAGAAGGCCATTATGGCCATACAATGAGTGGTACCGATAATTCATGTCAAAAAAGAGGAGCTCGGATAGTCACTCGGTATCAGGTATTGCGACCGTACATCTCAATGGTAGCTAATCATTAGAAGTTAGCACCACGCAGCTGGAAAGAGTTGACGTCTTGAAAGAGGACTTAACACGTGCGAAAAGGAGAATTGAGGTCTTGAAAGGGATGTGACATCACGTTTATTTATCCTATGTAGAGTCTCATATGGCATTGTAGTAGGATGATACCCGACAAGTCACTATCCATCACCGACATCGATCACTCTTAGCTCTGCGTAGCATGGAGTTCCTTCGCACCGATTTAGATTTTATTGAATTAACTCGTAGCCGGGAGTTGTGTTATAGAGTAAATGTGGATCCTTGTTGTCAGATATCTTGAAGCTTAGCATCGCCAAAGGGAGCGTTGAAGTTTGAAAGGGAAACTTAGCACCATCTGACGAGGCGTGGAGGTCTTCTTCGGATATTAGAGTGGCGTAGTAGGAGGTAGTGAGCCCAAGTGCCAAAGGTCCTAGAGTTTGAACCATAATTTGTTGATTGTCAAGTTGGTAGAATACTGCGTAGATCTATTCTCAGTAACATGATTTGGAGTTTACAAGATTTTTGGGACAAAAATCCTTTCCCATTGGGGAGGTGTGACCTGAAGACAAAGGTGTGGAGGAAAAATATTCCCTAAATCTCCCAAGATTGGCATAGTATGGAAGATCACTTTGAGATATTTACGTTGACTATTTGAGCGTTTAAGCGGAGTCCATAGGTGCAAATTGTGGCCGTTCAAAGTTGTTGTCAACCCTAGGTGTGACTAGATCAAGTGATAAATTACAACCAAGTGGCAAAAAGTAAAAAAATGAAGGTTGTTTGAGTTGGTTATAAACTCCAATCTTGACGAACAATAATTTCGTCACGAGAACAAAAGGCTCAACTTTTGTTACGAGGAGGAGCCTGATCGCCGTGAGGACTATTTAATTAAAGCTAACGTGGTAGGTCCTCAAGCCACAACGTGCCTTGCCACCATGAGTTGAATTCACTTGATATGTGTATCGAGAAGTGACAAGTGGCTATGGCTTTTGAGTTTGCATTGCAGATTAATTGGTGCTCAACAAGGGTTAAATTTTATGCTCATTTAGACATTTTTATATTTTTAACCGTAAAATATAATCTAATTAAATCTTATCCCGTGCACTGGGGATGGATGATTTTTTTGGAGAGTTTTCATTTTGACATGTAGTTCATAAAATTGACCATTTCAAATTACTGTAGGCTATATATATATATATATATCCCCTGTTGCAGCTATGCTTCCCAGCTTCAACTCATGAAAAAATTAAACCTGATTTGACAGCTAATGTTGAATTTGACAGAATTCGATTTTGTATTAATTATCAATGGAATTTGATAAGATTGACAACTTGCTAATAGGCTACTCGACTAGAATCTAAATAATAAACTAAATTATTTGCAATTTGCTATTGTAGCAATAAATTGTAAATGCTATTATTTTACTTAAACTTTATTCCATTCATGTTAACTTTAAACTTGGAGTGTTGGTTGGTGACTCGTGCAAATGCAGTATTAAAAATTCATCCGTGTGAAAATTTCATTTAGACACCACTCTGATAGTTTGGACTTTGGAGAGATAATGACAACATTGCATTGAATCTTTTCCCCGGTGATTAATAGAAACATCATATTCATTGTGTGGGCAATAGGAAGAGATCCAGCTGTGTGGGAAGATCCCATGACATTCAAGCCTAAAGATTTGTGGGCAAAGATATTGATATAAAAGGAAGATACTTCGAGGTGCTTCTATTTGCTACAGGAAGGAGAGGATGCTTAGAGGTTTGGGTTGCTCTGGTGAACATTGGGCTTGTGTTGGCTCAGCTGGTGCAATGGCATTCCGTCTGAGCTGGATATGACTGAAATTTTTAGAAACAATATTCCTAGAAAGGATAACCTTTTTGTTGTTCCCACCATGAAAGTAAAAATGATCTTATCCAGTTGAAAAAAACTAGTATTTTGTAGTCATCGCTCTCTTCCAACAGAGAAACATATGGAATACACAACATAGATCCTCTTGAAACAAGCATGTTTCTTGCAATGAATTTATGCTTTCAATAAATATACCTTTGTCTAAAATTTATGCGTGTATAAGACTCATTGCATGTTAGTTCTTTTTTTTTTCTGGTTGATAATAATTGAATGAAGGATCATGTAGGATTGGGAGGAGTTGGAAAAATAATCAGACTTGGATGGATAAGTTTTTTTAGTGGATTCTCCCCAACATCCATCCTTTTGATGCCATGTCCGCAGAGAGAGTCCTTCGCACAGATTGACATCTACTTCCCTTCTTTGATTCCACACTGACTTCATTGAGAATCGAACCGATGCCTTTGGACTTCGTACTGTGGTCGTTAGGAACACTCAGTTATGATTGTAAGCTGTTGTACACACTTAACATTACCACAACAAATATTAATAATTAAGAAAGGCTAAAATTAAAATTGAAAAATAATTCATTATTTCTTATCGAGTATTGTTTAATTTTAAAAAATTCTATTCTTAATTGATGTATATTATTTTTGTTATGACAATTATATTGAATTTTTAACTTTTAATGCTAAATTAGTCACATTCTATGGAAATCGATACACTCATGATTATGAGTTCTTCTAAATGCATCCACACTATTATGACGAGTTAATGTTTCTAGTATATTATCATATACTTAGAATAGAATAAGATTTCATTTTTTTTCACAATATCTCCATTTTATATAGTGTTATTATATGAAAATATAAATTTTGATATTTATATGAAAATCATGAAAGGTAAAATTGAAAAATAGACATCATGTGCAAGGTGATGTTAATTTAAAAACCGTCACAATTTTTTTTTTTTCGGTGGAGGTGACCGTCAAATTTAACCCTTGGTGCTTGGCGAGCTATATTTCTATCTCGGTGGGATGATCAAATCCCCACCAAGGACTATATTTCTCAATGGTAGAGTTTATCCCATGATTCAGCGCTTAAAAAACACAACATAGACATGTTAATGGTTGGGTCACCCAACAAAAAAGGAAGGAAATGTCGCTCTAAGTTGCGTAAACCTTATCCACCACCACCTATTTAGAGGCCTAGATTGAATGTCTCGCGGAAGATGTGGGATAAACCCACATTCCAATGCGAAACCGTCGGTGCCAAAATACAAGGGGAGGAATCGAACCCCGGACCTCTTAGGCCTACAAAAATCCGCTAACCAATCACGCCCGCCAATCGCTGCGAGGAATGGAGCGATAAGGCTCTTAAGCAAATAATTCGGGCCTTTTTTTTACTATAAAAGGGACCCGACCCTTCATTTTAAACATGAGATTAGTTATTTATTTTAAGCTTAGTGGTGGATTTTATATAGTATTTATACTATATTAAAATCTTGAATTTTATTAGTGGTGGCTTATAGAATTAATATAGTTGTAGACACCAAAATCATGTCGTAATCACCTTGGTCCCTTAGCACAACCCTATAATCACTTCCTCATCCTCAACACCTTATCACCTACCTCCTACACCCCACACATTTTAATTTAATTACTTTAATTAAATTAATGCCATTTATCTCCATACATATTAATTTAATTATTTTAATTAAGTTAATGACCTTTTACCCACACACATTAATTTAATTATTTACATTAAATTAATTCACTACCCTCATACACCTATTCAATACAATTGCCTTTATTAAATGCACCTCACCTAACCACCCCCATCATTTGACCCATTAACCTAAACCCTAAACCAATGTCCTAAATAAAACCTAACATTAGACCCATTCCCTCACCTCACATTAAAAGCCTCCTAAGGTCGGTTTTCGTCCCGAGGAAAAGAAGAGACCCTTATCAAATGGCGGAACAACTTCCCAGGAAACTTTTGAACAACCCGAGATATCTCACCCAAACCGATGTCATTCACCTAAACCGATGTCGGTTCACCTAAACCGACATCGGTTATACGGAATGGACCAAATGGCCTATTTAGCCCCATCTACAGCTTTGTAATACGGGTTGGTTTTGTGAGAAAACTTCTGATCTCGAATTCAATCTCTTTAGACACGACAACAGAATGAAGATTGATTTGTGATCACCAAAGGCAACCAAATACACTGGCACAACAGTGAGACTTTCTTCCCAGCATCCTCCAACGTAGCAACTTCTTCATTATTCTTCAGACCTGTACCTCACATAAGAGTAAGTATCCTCCTTCCATCTGCTTTCATTTTCTTATCATCAATCGTAGTCACTGGGTAAAGGAACCTAGTTTTTACTCTCTGTCCATTCCTCTCTCCATTGTAGCCACCGTCTATACCCAATCATGTCAATACTTGGCCTAATTTCTCATTTTGACCTCCTCGGAGTATCGGACCTTCGCAACATATCTACACCCCTCTGTGATCAATCCCCTTCTATCCACTCCACTTTGTTGCCCCAAAACTCCAAAAACCTAGACTATGTGAGTCCACACCCGACTTAACCACCATCGGTTCTTTCTAACCGTCATTGGTTACATTCCAACTGTCATCAGTTTTATAAAACCGTGGTCGGTCTCTGTGTCACTTGATCTCTACTAGAATTACAACTTGTTTCTAACATATACCTACTTGAACACCTATTTGACCTTCAGATCTGTATCTAACCTAGCCTATTAGCTCAGATTCACCTATAACCAACCTACTTGACCTCTGGATCTCCTTCTAGCCTATCCTGTTAGATTAGATCTAGCCTATTGCATTTTGTATGAGATGCCTAAATCATATTAAACTACAGTAGGACAATATTTACTTTATTTCAGCATTGAATTGTTTTGAATAGTGGATTAACAACCATCTAGGAAGTATCACACTTCCAGGATCTAGCACATGCTAGGAAGTCCACTGCATATATCGTTTAACTCTCTTTGGTGGTCTTGTTTTGGTTCTTATATAGGTAGTTCCTCCTAGCCAAAAGGAAGGTCTCACAATCACTTTGATTCAGGATTCAAATACGCGCACATATAACCTTCAACCATCCCAATTCAGGTATTCCTCTTACCACCCTTTACCTTATCTATTTTATCAAGTACTTCTTAGAAAAACTAAGAAATCAGGTGAAACATTTTGGCACGCCTGGTGGGACCCATTCAGGGTTCCTTGCATCTTTCTTCATTCCTAGGTGAAAAATTGTGTGTGTTTGTTTCCCTTCTAAGTAGCATTCACATTAAGACTTTCTCCTTGGTAACATTCTCTTCTTTCTACTTGCTCCAAAAGACACATTTCTTTTGGTGTATTTAAAAAGAACCTTCTTATTCTTGTTTTCTACATTTTAGTGAAAGAGCATCCCTCTTCCTATTCATCTATTATTGTCATCGAATATCATACTTTCGATTTGGGTTTAAAACAAGTGCACTGCATTCTGATTTAGCTCATTAGCTCACATTAATTGAGGGCAACCTATATGCTGGAAGTCATGACCAGTTGATGGTTGACAAACGAATCATAGAAAAGCACTTCTATCCTTTTCTCTTTCTCTAAGTCTTACCAAACCACACAAAAATTCAAAATACATACATTCTTAAACAACATCCTACTTGGAAGAAGCTATAGGTGATCACACGATCATGGTACAGTGGGCACCCAGCTCACTACTCTGTCGAGTCATACTTCAGAGCGAAGCCTGCCCCGCCATAACATTCCTAAAACCTCACCCTTTAGAATTCTTTCTTCGTAGGAAGCCTTCCTCACCAAGAAATTCTATTGTTCTGTTCATAATAGTCAGTCCATACAAATAGCATAAGCTGAACAAATGTAATAGAATAGGCACTCTAGGAATGTTCTTTCTTAGTGTTCTGCTTGATTTGCATTTTGAGGTGAGAGCTTTCAATCATTATTTTTGTCTTTCCTTGCACACTCCCAATCATAGTCGGTGTATTCTGACTTCGATCTGAGTGTGCCTGACCACATCTACATCATTCTTAGACTTCTAGGTTTGATTCAACACCATATTTTAAAATCACAACCATTTTTATTATTCTCTGTTTTAATTTCACAGTAACTGGCTACGATTATCTTTAACCGGCATCGGTTTAACCCAACCGATGTCGGTTTGAAGTCTTCTTGGATACCTATCCAAAAGACACCTATTTCACTTTCTGAGATGTAAAAGGCTCTTATCACCTTTCATATTGTCGTTACTTCAATCATAGTCACCTTACATCTCATCTTGTGCGAAAATTGTTAGTCTGGGACCATCATTTACCGATTGTTGGTTTTTCATAGTAACCGCACCGGTTAAGCCTAACCGACATCGGTTTACCCGAACCAGCATTGGTCACCCTGTGTTGTTTTACTCGGTACAGCTGACCTAGTTCACTCACCATTGATTGTTTTCCTAGTTCTGTTGTGTTCTGTGCCATTCAAACATAATACAGTCTCACCAAATCAGTTCCTATTCACATGGTGTGACTTCGACTACTCGTGCAAGCACACTCGTATTTTACACTAGTCAATTACCACTCCCACTTAGCCCTTCATCACCTAGTCCTTCACCACCTTCCATCTCATCATCCATGGATCCCAATCAACCTATCACCATTCCTACAGTGACACGAAGTTTGCATGACTCCTGGATCAGAATCCCGCTACTTTGAGCCACTACCTCACCCATGCCTCCACTTGAGATGCCTCGGGTAAATTGATCTATGGCATGCCCGTATCCTTATCTCCATCCCTAATGATCACTTCCACCTTGGCTCCACCTCCTACCATAGTGACCTCACTTGTTTATCCCCAGTTGTGTCATAACTAGGTCCCACGCCAGCTTTGACCACCACATCCGCCACCTCTATTGCACCCATAGTCTCCACCATACCTTCATCCACCACCCAAAACATAGCATCATCCACACCTATTGTCTCATATATACCAGTCGCAACGCTACCACCCTTGGTGTCAGTAACCTCTACCCCATTTCAAAATGTTGTCCTTTCTATTCCCCAATCTCTACCTCCCATCTCTACTAGGGTCACTATGAGTGTCCCACCCTCACATACCTACTACCAGCCACCTCCTGTTTCATCGATCATTCAGTCCAGATATATACCCTCTATGTCTATCTCTCAATTCCCGCCTCCTTATTCGACACCACCATATTTTGGAATGTCGTATTCTTCATATGTCCCACAACAACCTCCTTTCACTCCGGGGGTACCCAATCTTCACAACCTAACAATGAATTTATCAAGTTAATCATGGACAAGATGCAGACATTAGAATCGTCCATTTCAGCGCAGTAATTCAATCTCACCTATGATGAGATTTGTAATGAGCCTATTCACCCATCCATTCCCATTCGCCCATATCCTATACACTGGGAGATGCCTAAGTTTAACCGCTTTAATAGTAAGGAAGACCCATGAACAAAATTTGCGATCTTTCAAACATGGGTGTTATTTAATTTCTCATGATGATGCTTTGCTTTTGCGAACCTTTCCCATGTCCCTAATTGGTCCAACATTAGACTGGTATAGTGGATTACCTAGACATTCCATCTTCTCATTCAACCAAATAGCCCAAACCTTCTTGGATAATTTTTTGATTAACGTCAAAAAAAATGTTACCATGACCAATCTTTATTCCACGCGTCAATATGTCGATCAATCTATCACATATTTTGTCTCTTGTTGGCGTATCCTAATCAACCAACTCACTTTCCGATTACCGCAAATCAACTCATAGAGCTCTTCACACGAGCCTTTGCTTAGACATGTCTCACCTACCTTATAGGTGTAAACCTTCCGAACATTCGATGAGGCTTTCACCATGGCACATAAGCTCAAAATTTGTGCCATCAAGAGAGGAAGACACACTTATGAAACAAAAACTTGTTTAAATCTCACGATAATTCCTCTTCCTCAAAACCTCAGACGAGTTATTCCAAAGCCAAGGGAACTGCCAACGCAGTGGTACTTAAGGCTAGCCCTGCCCATCCATCCAATCATCCTAAACCTTCATCCAATCTGTCACCGGTCTAAGCCTTCCAATTTAAACGAGAACAAAAGAAATACACAGCAATTGGGGAACCATATTCATCTGTTTTAGAAAAGATTATTAAAGCTAATGCCATCACCCTTCCTCCTATCAAACCACATACTGGTTTTGACCCCTCTCGCCCCATACCAGGTTGGTACAAGGAAAATGACTACTATAACTATCATCGTGTAAATGGTCACAGTGACAACAATTGTATCACCTTTAAAAACATTGTTTAGGGAATGCTCGAGAGTGGCAAGTTAGTCCTAGATAACCCTAATGCACCCGCCAATCAAGACCTTCATATATTCAAGAAACCATTCCCTAACCATTCCCCATCTAATGATCAAACTGGTAATGCCTCACACAATGAAAGTAATACATGTGAGGTACATGTTATCTTTACTGACTTATCACTTGATTCCCAAATATCTCCTATCCCCTCCATTGAGGAAATCCTAGCCCGAAATCCTCTACCCACACAGGAACCTACTTTATCCATTCCTCTACCCATAGAGGAAATCCCTTCACCTCCCCATACACTTGTGGAGGAGTCTCTCGTTAGCATCGATATCATTTCCCCTTCAGCTTCCCTACCTAGTGAATCGCTACACCCACAGAGAGGAGTACCCATCGCCTTCTCCACCTATTCAGGATCCAATAGATTTTCCGTTACCACTCGGTGACCACTCTCCATCAGCTACCCAAGATCATACGAGACCTACTTTTGGCTCTCCTACCTACAGAGGCCGAAGCCAGTGAATTCCCTATTTCTCAGGCACATTTTACGGGAATACCCACTTGCTCCACATCTACCTCATCTACCACAGTGTCGTTCTCATGTTTGGCTAACCGCTTGATTATGTTGATAGGTCTTTACTTTGGGGGTGTCTCTTACTCCCGGTCTCGACCCAAATGTAATCATCTTCCACTAACACTTCTACCATTTATTCGAAGATGTTTCAATAACCCAAACCACACATGAACATAACTCTCGATACATCTTCTATTGCATCATCCTCATCTGCACCCACCCCTCTACTTGCTAGCTGATGGGTTCCAACATCATCTCTTGTATCTAAACCCACTAGTGTTCTAGGGGTCACACCCACATCAAACCTTGTACATCCTCATGTCAGGATACACTTGACCACATCTTCCCATATACCTATTAAACCAATCCCTCAACCTAAACAAAAACCCCAACCTTCTAATCCGCACACACCGACCTCACCAACTATACCTTTATCATCTTCACCCCTACCATCTATCTTGAGACCTCACCCTCTACCTTAACAAAATCTATGCTCTCTGGGGAAAACCTAAAATCTCTTGACCCCTTTACCATAGCTTGTAACTTTACCTAGGCAAACCTTACGTCCTTCATCACCATCTATAACTTTTTTTCCTGTTATACCACCATTACCTTCTATACCTCCTTCACTACCTATGAAATTTTCTTCCATCTCACCTGTACCTCTCTCTCGACTTCGACCAACACCTACCGCTACACCTTAGTTATCCCCTTGGGTCACTCGTCCTCTCCCACCATCTGCCTTGCCATCTACATCATGTGCTCCCCTACACCTCTACCTAAGAAAAAGCACCAAAAATCAAAAAAACTGTTAATTTCCAAAGAGGTGGTTAAACCTACCCCTCTTTTTGTTGTTGCACCTACACCAAAGAAAGTACAACCCAAATCCAAGACTACATCACCTCAACTACCACCACAACTACCCAATCTTCCAACCAAACCTAATTTTACTTTGCATTGTGATCCACTGGTGGGATCATACGCCACCATCTTGGCTAACCTCCTCGAAAGCTCTGCTATCACTCTCCCTCCTCTTAGACCTTACGAACCTCTTAAACCTAAGTGGAAGGGTTTGATAATACTAAAATTTGCGCTTACCATCTTGTGCGAGGACATGATGTTGAGAACTGTAAGGGTCTAAAGGCTGCCCTCATTCAATTATGTCCTTTCGACCCCAATTTTGATGACGATGACCTCCTAGATGATGAACCTATTTCATGCCCACCACCTTCTTCACATCTTCCTCCTACACCTATGCCATAACCTCCATCTTCACCGCCACGACCTTCCTTTTCATCTCCGAAATTAGAAATTAACATGGTTCACATCAGAGAACTAGCCATGCCACCACGTAAATGTCGTTGCACCCAACTAACCTCACAAGGCTTTTCTCCTCCAGTAGGTTTTTTCCCTTCATGTCATTATACCACTTACCCTACACCTTCTCCATTTTCCAACTCCCCTCAAATCAACATGGTACATGCCAATACACGTGTGTAGAGGGGCAAAGAAAAGGTCACTGACCCACCAACCAATCCTATACCCAACATACCATCTACACCCATACCTAAGATAACTATCTATAGCCCCGCATACCCCATTTCTAATGGCATCACACATCACACCATGCTCAAACAACTACACCAATCTCCCCTCAAAATGTCCTTATACGATCTCATCCAAACCTCGGAGTCACATCGTCAAGCCCTTATGGAGGTCCTTCAATCTATTGAGGTTTTACCTAATGACCCCACACCTATAGCATCTATTATCACACCTCATCATGTCGCTTCTCTCACCAAATTTCCATCTACCTTAGCACCTCCACCTATTCACCAAGTTGCTATCCTTAGTTTCTTGGATGACGAAATTGTCCCCACCAAACCGATGACCCAGATCCTACACTTTTCATCTCCATCCATATCGATAATATATGCGTCCGACATGTTATGATCGATGGGGGTGCTAGCATTAACATCATCTCCTCTCACACATTTGAACAAATGCGCATACCTAACAACTACATGCATAAACATCCAGTCATGTTGCGTTCATTCAATGATGTTATCACCTCTACACTTGGCACTATCATCCTCCACATTCATGTGGGTCCCCGTACTATTCTCGAGTTGTTCTACGTGTTGGAAGGGGAGTTTCAATACAATTTGTTGCTCGATGACCTTGGATTCATGCCATGGGTTGTGTTCCTTCTACTTTGCACCGATGTGTAAAGTTCAAACATGAAGGACGTTCCTATACCATTCTAGCTGACCCATCACCTTTCAAAACCTGTAACATGATTTACCATCCCAATGATGTCCTTGTACATGTTAAGGCATCTACCTCCATGCCTACATCTTCTTCACACACGACCCCATCCACTAGTGCCGTTGCAACCTCACCTTCACCTAAATCTTCTATTCCCACCGCTTGCCATCTTCTACCAGTCACACATCAGCTTCCCAACTAACTAACACCTCTACTAATCTAACTTCTAATTCTTCCTCCATTCTAGCAACCAATATATCAACCACCAATCCCTTAGAAGGTGCTTTTCAATGCCTCACTATGGGGGTATCACTGTACAATGTCAATACATTCCTTACTCCAAAAGAGTACGGAAACCTTCACCAACATCCTCACTATGATCACCGCATAGGAGAGCATCTCCTTTATGGTCCTCCCCACCTCCATACCCATCTTACCTATGGGGGACTTGATATTTCCACTTACACACCCGAACCACCATCACAAACCTAACCTTTTCAACTGACCTTTAGTTGCTTACCAACCGCCACTTCACTCACACTTTCCTACACTACTATGCCTGGAAGGGTTTTGTCTTTGGCCTTTATGAGAAAGGTCATCACACCGTTATTTCATGTACCATGCATAAACAAAATGATCGTAGTGGAATCAGTTTTACCGAACTACCTGCCAAAAAGCCCCGTATTGAACTCATTGAAGACATTGACCCCTCTCCACCTTCTTCACCTACCCCACCTTCACCACCTTCACCAATGGAGTTGATGGATCCTGAATCTATCCCTCCTACCTTTTTTTTTCATAAATACCATTTCCTTGGGGCCTCTGACCTATCACCATGATGGCGAGGCTCCTTCCTCTCTTCCTTTCTTGTATCCTAACATGATAGGGGCGATACTCCTATTAATGTCGTTCAATGTCAGGATGATGAGTCCATACTCACCTACCTTGGTGCTGAAGACTCTTATATTCACCGGTTGTTACCCTCTGAGACATAAACAATGTTGAATGAATCGACTATCGAAGTCAACATCCACACTCAAGACGACCCCCACATTCTCAAGATTGGCCAATCTCTCGGATGTTTCAACAGAAGCCCTCACTTCTTTTCTTAAAAATCATAGCCATTCTTTCACTTGGTCCTATGTTGACATGCCTGGCATTGATCCCACTATTGTGGTCCAAAATATTGTAACCATTCTCGATGCCAAACCCGTAAAAAAAACTTGAGGAAAATGCACCCTCGCATTGCTCTTCTTATCAAAGAAGAACTTCAATGCCTTCTCTCGCTTCTTCATCTTACCCATCGATTACCCCCAATGGATTTCTAACATCATCCCTTTCACTAAAGTGATAGGGGGACTTTGCATTTGCACTAGATTTCCATGATCTCAACCTTGCCTACCCAAAAGATGATTTTCCACTACTTGGTATTGACTAGTTGGTTGACCTTACTTGGCCATGAGATGCTATCACTTGTGGATGGTTTCTCGGGTTATAACAAAATATTTCTCACCCCAAAGGACCAACACAAAACCGCATTCATTACCCCCTTGGGGACCTTCTATTACCGACTCATGCCTTTTGGCCTTAAAAATGTTGGTGCTACATATCGCTGTGTGTATGACTTACATCTTCCATGATATCATGCATCGTATATTGGAAGATTACGTGAATGATCTCTTAGCCAAATCTAAACATCGAGATGAGCATCTCACCGTCCTCGAAACCATCTTTGAATGCCTCATTAAATATTAGGTCCGCTTCAACCTAAAAGTGCGTCTTCATAGCTTTCTCTTAGAAAATCTCCTGGGATTTATTGTTTCCATCCATGGTATATAAGTTGACCCGCTAAAGTCAAGACAATTTTGGAAATGCCTCCACCCACTAACCTTAAACAACTCCGTAGCCTGCAAGGTAAATTGTAATCTATTCGTCAATTTATTTCCCAACTCTCCGACCGTTGTCAACCATTTCATCACCTTCTCAAAAAGGATGTCTCTTTCAAATGGGATGACGACTGCCACAAAGCTTTTGAGGCCTTAAAACAATACCTTCTCTAACCACCCATGCTCATCCCACCTAAAGACGACCAACCCTTCTACCTATACATCTCTGCTACCGATCACTCTTTAGGGGCTATGCTTGCTCATCGTGACAAACAACATAGGGAGCAAGCAGTTTATTACATAAGCCATACCCTTCTAGACTACGAAACCCAATACACTCACCCTAAAAACTTTTCTTAGCCTTAGTTTTTGTTGCCACCAAACTTCGCCATTACCTACTCAACCAAAAAACCTATGTTGTGACCAACACTGACCCCTTACACTTCATGTATGCTAAAACTTACCAAAATCAACGTGCCGCACGTTGGATCATGCTTCTTGCTGACCTAGACCTCAAATTCATCCACCAAAAATCTATCAAGGGCTAGAACATTGCTGACCAGCTCGCTAATGCGCCTCTTCCTGGGAATCAATCTTCAAATTTTGATTTCCCAACCGAATCCATTGCTAACCTCTCTTTAGATGATGACCCTTAACAAATGACCTTATTCTTTGATGGTTCCAAATGTCAACGTGGGGGTGGTGCAGGAATTATCCTCATTCCTCTTGATGGTGAATCCATGCCCTTATCATTTAAACTCGACTTTGAATGCACCAACAATATCGCCAAATACGAAGCATTCGTATTGGGTCTCCTGACTGCCTATGCCTTAGAGGTTAAGTCCATTAACATCTTTTGTGATTCTCATTGGTAGTAAACTAAGTCAATGGTGTTTATCAATTTCATAAATACTTCAAGAATACAAATGTTACGTCAACATCATGTTGACTACCTTTGACTGCTATAAAATTCAAACTGTTCCATGATCCACCAATAAATTCATGGATACCATGGCCTGGCTCGCTTCTTAGATACCTGCTTCACCTACCGATTTAGACATTTTTGTTACCATAAAATACATACCGAGAACAACTTATAAATCTTGTTGTGTTAACCTTGTCCGAACTCGCCTCACTAAACACACAAGACCTTTGGTATAAGTAGCTTGTGGACTACCTTTCCCTTTCTATATTGCCTCTTAACCTCACACGTAATGGACAATGCACCTTTCTCAAAAGGGCCTCTCGTTATGTCGTAATGGGTGGCCTCCTCTATAAATGTAGCTTTGACGGTATTCTCTTACGATGCCTCACCAGCTTTGAAATCCCCTATACCATTAAAGAAGTTCACGATGGCATATGCAGAGGTCACTTCAGTGGCCTTGCTGTTGCTAAGCGCATTCTTCACCTAGGCTATTATTGGCCGACCCTCAATCATTATTTTTGCGATTATGTTAAACATTGTGTAAAATTCCAACAACATGCCAATCTTCATCACACACCTAGTCATGCCTTATAGGTTGCTCGTGACCTTTGGCCCTTCTCTCAATGGGGTTTGGATCTTGTCGAGAGATCAATCCCACTCTTCCCTAAGACATCAATGGATCATCATCACTATTGAATATTACACCAAATGGGTTGAAGCCATACCCATCATCTCCACTAAAGCTGAGAAAATATGCGAGTTCATCACTCATCACATTATTTTTCGCTTCAGTGTTACACATCCCCTTATCACCGATAATGGTAAAAATTCAAAAACAAAACTCTACTGAAGCTTTGTGACACTTTCAAGATCCAACTTAGCTTCTCCTCAACATATTACCCACAAACCAATGGCCAAGATGAATCCACCAACAAAACCATAAACAAAATTCTCATGAAAGTGGTTAACGATACTGGGAAGGATTGGCATACGCACATTCCTTTCACTCTTTGGGCATACCATACTAGTATTCGCACCTCCACCTTCGAGATATGCTCACTGATGATGAATTTTGCCAAGAATGTTTAACACAACTTGAGTTATTAGACGAACGTTGTCTTTATGCCCTCGACCATCTCCAAGTCTACCAAAAATGCATCAAGCATGCCTATGACAAATGTGTCCATGAACGCACCTTTAAGGTTGGTGATCTCGTCCTCAAGGAAAATCAACACGTAACCAAAGTAGAAAAAAGCAAATGGGGAAAATTTTCTCCTAATTGGCTTGGACCATACATCGTGACCCATGACTATGGATTAGGTGCTTATTGCTTGTCTTCACTTGATGGTAAGCCCAAACTTGAGCCCCTCAATGCCTTGCATATTCAATCGTTCTATTGTTTATTTCTAGTCCTACATCACTATTTATCTATTTCATGCTCGTCGCTTGAGCGCATTTACCTTTTTATTTTTCACACCTCATCTTCAATGACTAAACAAGAATCATGTGATTACCCGCTACCCTTTCACCTTATCTTTAATATGTGCACCACGGCTCTACACATGGCATGATTCTAATGGATAATTTTCATCTTCTTTTAGATGAGATCCCATTGTCGTTCATTCTTTCCTTCTCAACAAGAACCAAATGCTTCGTTATAGTCTAGTCCATGACTTAAAAGATAATTATTTTTCCAAAAATAAGGGATTAACTCCTTGAGTCAAACTTCCAATATAAAAGATGAATACCTCAAAAGGACATCTTCGCCTTCAATTGTCACTATAAGTAGATCGCTCTCTTGAAGGATAGCTATAAAAGCTCATGAGATCTCTACATAGTCTTTCCAAAAAGATGACTATATTTTCAAAAATAAAAAATCAGAAGCTTCCCGCATCGATCAACTTCATGAAGACCTCAAGGAGACATATACTCATCCCGTATAGACTTCCCGCATTGATCAGTCTATCTAAAAAGTCAAAAGAAAAAGAAAAAGAAAAGTAACCTTTTTCGTCATGGACTTGCCTATTGTGATCTTGGCTCTATTGCCCAAGGCATTTTACTTCCCATTTTATGACCCAATTACCTTCACCTCCTTACCCATTGTCTTTTCACCTCATACTACCTCAAGGGACCTGCTGAACCTATAACATTTGGTGATTCTGTGACTATTCTTCACCTTTAGAGTAATCAATCATGCAATGTCTTTAGGGTCTTATGTTCACTAGCCTATCTGTAGATGTGTTTCATACGTTTTGATCCTTGCCAATTGGGTGGCTTTCTTGCCCCCTCCTATCTTTTATCTTCTTCATTACCTTTTGATCTTCCTATATAGGACTAGACCCTCGACACTGTCTTTCTTGATTTTCTTCTCACACCTCATTCAACCTAAAATCACCTCTACCTATCTACCTATTCTCAGCCCAAACATTACCTAGTTATACATATGACCCGAAATCAACACTACCTATCGACCTAAAATCACCTTTACCTATCTACCTATTCTCCACCTAACCTAATCGACCTTGACCTAATCATACCTATGACCTTGAATCCAACCTAACTATCAACCTCACTACCTATTCTTCTATCTTCTCATATTCTTCCCTAGCTTATGGGAGAACTACATCGCCCGAGGTTCCTTTTCACCGGGACTATGTAGGCAACATTTCCGAGGGCATGGGGCTTTAGAAGGTTATCTCGGCCACCTTTTTCCCCAACCATTTCCCCCCCTTTTTTCTTTTCGATTGCCCATTCGTATCAAAACCTCAACATCTAAACCATATACCACATAGCTTTTACCACTTATATTAGTTCACATTTTCATACATAACTAGCATTTTCCACATTTTACACCATCTCATGCATTTATATTGCCATTTGTTACCAAAATACTAAAATGAACACCATGCCTAAACCAACCTGACTCCACCATGCCTAAACCAACCTGACTCCACCATGCCTAAACAAACCTGACGCAATCCATGCCTAAACCAACCTGACTCAATCCATGCCTAAACTAACCTCACTCCACCATGCCTAAACCAAATTGAATCAATCCATGCCTAAACCAACCTGACTCCACCATGCCTAAACCAACCTGACTCCACCATGCCTAAACCAACATGACTCCACCATGCCTAAACCAACCTGACTCCACCATGCCTAAACCAACCTGTCTCAATCCATGCCTAAACCAACCTGACTCAATCCATGCCTAAACCAACTTGACTCCACCATGCCTAAACCAACTCCGACCCAATCCATGCATAAACCAACCCGACTCCACCATGCCTAAACCAACCTGACTCAATCCATGTGTAAACCAACCTGACTCCACCATGCCTAAACTAACCTGACTCAATCCATGCCTAAACCAACTTGACTCCACCATGCCTAAACCAACCTAACTTTGCAATGCCTAAACCATCATGACTCAATCCATGCCTAAACCAACTCGACTCCACCATGCCTAAACCAACCTCGACTCGATCCATGCCTATACAAACTGGCGACTCAATCCATGCCTAATCGACCTAATACATCCTTGTCATCATAAAGTACAATACAATACACATCACAAAACATAATCAAATGAACCTCATATATCTCCTCATATACATCTCAGTGTATCACATACTATACACTCATCTCAAAAATACATGTGTCTCTCATACATCACCGGATCGCACTCTGCTATCGAATACAAAAATATCTTTGGCTCGCAGGCCGATATCATGTACAAAAAATAATAAATACAAAATCTCTTCGACACGCAAGCTAGTCTCATATATAATACATACAAAAATGACTCGACATGCATGCCGGTCCATAGCGGGTCAATCATCTCCCCATCTGATATCAGGGAATGTGTCATGTGGTCATTTCTCCCAACCCCTCTGTCACACTTTTTTGGTGCCCGACACTTGCCTCGGCTCTTGCTCATGGCCCCTCAAATGGGGATGGCCTCTCGCACACTAGTGGAGTCACCACAACCTTGTCCCTCGGCTCGCCGCCCCGTACTCTCCACACTGTGAGTGCGGGATCTAGTCCTCTCACTGGAGGCTCTTGTGCTCTGTACTTGGCATAGGAGGGCACATCTAGCCCGATAGCTAACAAATGATCCTAATAGTATCGTGCCTCTACTAGGGCATCCCTGAATTAGACCATGGTCACTATCTGTGGGGGTGCCATGGGTCTCGCTACCTACATAGGTACCTGTACAATGGGACCCTATCCTAAACCTGCACTGAGCCTGTCTTTGGTACTAGAGCCTGCAAGTTAGCCCTGAATGCGTGCTGTGCTATGCCGTCGCGGTTGGTTTTGTAGACCCGTATCCTACCCCTACTGCTTGTGGCCAATCGCCCTATAAATCCTATACCTACACATGTAGAGTAGCTGTCTCCCCACCATCTTCACCTACCTCCTCTCCATCTCCATCTCCCCTACCTCCACCTACGCAGGTACCTATCCCTACCCTGCCTGAGCCTACAACATCGCTATTTGGGCCTGTAATGTGGCAACCTATGCCTCTGAACCTATGAGCTGCCCCTACATGATCCCACGTTGCATCACTAAGGTAGTGACTCCGCCCTCGTAGGGCATCTCTCTGAAATGTGATGATGGCTAAGTCATGCTACCCTGGCCTGGGTGGTACTGCTCGTAAATGTGTTGCTGACAACTACCTGTACCCATCTGCAACCCAAGCATCATCAATCTATGTATCTACATGCTACTCCTCCTATCCAGTTGGCACTATGGGTTGTGGTGGAGACATAGGTCTCTCCACATCATCTCTCCTGTACTGCAGGAATGGAGGCGGTACACCCTGGACTAATCCAAAATAGCGCCTAACCCGCTCTATAGGTATCCACTCATGCTCTCCCGCTCTCCTCCCCTCTATCCACAGATGTATTTGTAGCCCAGCTAGCTCCATGGCCATCTGTCTGTATGCGGGGAAGCCCACATATGGCCTCCAAATGATGTCCACCTAGACAACCCCTCTAACAACCTCCTGTAGTAAGCTACATCATGAGTAGCTCTAGCACCTCGGGCCTCTCCAATGGCTGGTACCCACTCTCAAAACTCTCTGTGGGAATGCATCTTCCCACGGCATCCCCACTGGTCGAACACAAATAATGTGCTCGTATGCCTAGCAATGTAGTAATACAACGCAACAGATGTTGAACCTCCACAGTTGCCCATAGGCCCATAGCTCTCTATACACCTACGTCAACAATGCAGGTGCCCATGCAAACCATGTCCACTATATCATCATGTCATGAAGGACTCCCATCAGTGACCTCGAGAATCTCCCACCCTCTGCATCTAGTAGTGCAAAGCAGCACACTACCTCCATCAAGAGTACCACTAACCTCATCTCCTCTGGATGAGCTCTATACATCACTCCATAGCTCATGCTAGCACTATGGAACATCAGGTCTGCTACACCCTCACCAAAAATGGGTGCTAGTAGCTCCTCAGACACCTCTGAAGAGATAGAATAAACCTGGGCCCCCAATATGGGCAACCGCAGGATCCTGTAGACATCCTCCAGGGTGATCGTCATCTCACCCGTTGGTAAATGGAAGGTGTTGGTCGCCGAGTCCCATCTATCGATGAGGGAAACCATAAGACTCACCTCCCGAACTACATGTCGGTACCACCTCACCCCTTTCAACCCCACCTCTCTGCAATAAGCTTCCACTCCTCTTGCATCGTGCTCACATGTACTGTCATCACATAATAAGAGGGTGGCACCTGGGCCCTCATCCGCAGCTTGTCTCGGCCTACGTCCCACAAATGCAATGTATTAGTATACCTTTCCCAACTTCCCTATTTCACCCCACATCCCGAACTAATCTTTTTCCCACCCCCATCCTGTTACCCTAACCGTCACCCAAACCTACCCAAACCCATCTACCTTACCTACCTACCCTACCTACCTACCCAAACCCATCTACCTTACCTATCTACCCTACCTACCTACCCAAACCCATCTACCCTACCTATCTACCCTACCTACCTACCCAAACCCATCTACCCTACCTATCTACCCTAACCCTCACCCAAACCTACCCAAACCCATCCACCTGAAACTATCTACCCTACCCTCACCCAAAACAACCCTCAACCCTTCCTCAGTAATTCCTAATTTCTCACCCTAAACCCTTCCCCTCTCACCTAATTATTTCCCACCCTACCCTTACTCTATTCCCTTTTTTATCCCAACTTCATCTTAGGATTAACCGACCCAGGTTATCCCCCTCGACCACCATGGTCTCCTTTGACCAAGATCTTGTCATTGTTCTTATGATCTGTACCGGTCACTACTCACCACGTTGGCCACAAGTCAATCGACGCCGATCATTGCGTCTTTGCTCACCCCGACTTCCAACCCTACTTTTTCCCTTCCTAGTCATTCTACCCACCCAAATCCCTCCTTACACCCCTAATTGTTCCTACATTACCCTTTTCCCTACCCCCTACCCTTCCCCATTCCCATTGCCCTCTATTTTTCCCATTTTGAAATTCTTCCCCCCCCAAACCCCCATTTCTTCATATTTCCTATATTCTATCCAATTTAACCAAACAAATCAATAACACGGGTTTCGATCTTACCGTATCACGCTGCCGCCGATGTGGAGGTACCTCACCCTCGCCTTGGTCCACCTGATCCCTCTCCTACCTCTGCCATCACCAAATCACCCCGAATCTCCAACCAATCAACTAAATTTACGATCGATATCATGGTCCCACTTCTTGTTGAATCAATCTCACCTATGTGGCTTGCCAACCGAGCTCTCTCGACACTCTCTTTTTCCTCTTCCTCTTTTCTCTCTTTTTTCCTTTTCTCCTTTTGAACAATACACAAATACATTTTAAAATGTGGTTTTTCCACTTTTATACCCTACTACCGACTCAACCGATGTCGGTCTTCTACCCTAGCTAACCACCGTCGGTTCCTCTCCACCGTCATCAGTTCATACTGACCACTGTCGGTTACCCTGCCTACTCATTGCCCTCACATTGACCTCATTTTCCTTACCTCCTTTTTCTTTTTCCTCCCCTACACCTACCTGGACCACTTTACCTTCTTCTCTGGCCCTCCACCTTCTTTAACCTCACCTCGTTAGCCGATTGGCATCTCCTTATTTTACCCCTACCTTGGCCTTACCTGTGTTGTGACCTATCTACCTAGACTTAGAACCCTATTTGTGACCTTTGACCTCATGTGTTCGCTATACCTTGCGACACCATTACATGTGTTGTTTGACCTAATGACCTTACCTAGCCTATTTCTATGACCGTTTATCCTGACCCTACCTTTGGTGTACTGGAACATACCTAACCATTCTTGCACCTAACCTACCTTGTGTTTCTGACCATATCGTATACTTGGGATACCGAATCCCTTCAACCTTGTTTAGATAAACCTATCGACCTTAGATGATGTAGAATTTTCAAGCTCTTCAACCTGGTACCGTGTCACAGTTTATACGTGTGTGTGTTCAACTACCCCTACCTTTGACCTTGGCCCATTTACCCATTTACCTATATGCCCGATTTTCCCTTTACCCCATTCCTCATTTCTCATCATTCTGCTTTGCATCCAATTTTATCAAACCACTCGCCGATTTTCCCTGTCACCTCATCATTTCCTGGTTTGAGGGGGATCACCCTCATTCCCACTTGGGGCAACCACACTCTATTTTTGTTCATGTCGCTTACCAATACAAGCTATGCAACAAAAAGGGGCAAAATGTAGACACCGAAATCATGTCGTAATCACCTTGGTCCCTTAGTGCAACCCTATAATCACTTCCTCATCCTCAACACCTTATCACCTACCTCCTGTACCCCACACATTTTAATTTAATTACTTTAATTAAATTAATGCCATTTATCTCCATACATATTAATTTAATTATTTTAATTAAGTTAATGACCTTTTACCCACACACATATTAATTTAATTATTTACATTAAATTAATTCACTACCCTCATACACCTATTCAATACAATTGCCTTTATTAAATGCACCTCACCTAACCACCCCCATCATTTGACCCATTAACCTAAACCCTAAACCAATGTCCTAAATAAAACCTAACATTAGACCCATCCCCTCACCTCACATTAAAAGCCTCCTAAGGTTGGTTTTCACCTCGAGGAAAAGAAGAGATCCTTATCAAATGGTGGAACAACTTCCCAGAAACTTTTGAACAACCCAAGATATCTCACCCAAACCGATGTTGGTTTACCCTAAACCGATGTCGGTTCACCCTAAACCGATGCCAGTTATACCGGAATGGACCAAATGGGCTATTTAGCCCATCTACAACATTGTAATACGGGTTGGTTTTGTGAGAAAACTTCTGATCTCGAATTCAATCTCCTTGATACAACAAAAACGAAGATGGATTTGTCATCACCAAAGCCAACCAAATACACTGGCACAACAAAGTGAGACTTTCTTCCCAAAGATCCTCCAATGCAACAACTTCTTCGTTATTCTTCAGACTTGTACCTCATAGAAGAGTAAGTATCCTCCTTCCATCTGTTTCATTTCTTATCATAAGCTATAGTCTTTGGGGTAAAGGAACCTATTATTTTACTCTCCGTTCATTCCTCTCTCCATTGCAGCCATCGTCCATATCCAATCATCTTAGTACTTGGCCCAATTTTCCATTTTGACCTCCTCGGTAGTCTCGGACCTTCGTAACATATCTACACCCCCTCTCCGTGATCAATCCCACTTTCCATCCACTCCGGTGTTGCCCCAAAACTCCAAAAACCTAGACTGTGTGAGTCCACCAACCCCGACTTAACCACCGTCGGTTCTCTCTAATTGTCCCCATTACATTCCAATCATCAACAATTTTATAAAACTATGGTCACCTCTGTGTCACCCGATCTTTTCCACAATTACAACTTATTTCTGACATATACCTACTTGAACACCTATTTGACCTTCAGATCTATATCTAACCTAGCCTGTTAGCTCAGATTCACCTATAACCAACCTACTTGACCTCTAGATCTCCTTCTAGCCTAGCCTGTTAGATTAGATCTAGCCTATTGTGTTTTGTATGAGATGCCTAAATCATATTAAACTACAGTAGGACAATATTTACTTTATTTCAGCATTGAATTGTTTTAAACAATGGATTGACAACCATCTAGGAAGTATCGCACTTCCAGGATCTAGCACATGCTAGGTAGTCCACTGCATATATCGTTTAACTCTCTTTGGTGGTCTTGTTTTGGTTCTTATACAGGTAGTTACTCCAAGCCAAAAGGAAGGTCTCACAATAACTTTGATTCAAAATTCAGATACGTGCGCATATAACCTTCAACCATCCCAAATTAGGGATTCCTCTTACCGCCCTTTACCTTATCTGTTTTTTCAAGTACTTCTTAGAAAAACTAAGAAATTAGGTGAAACAATATTATTAGCGCTATATTAAATTATTTATTTTATTAAGGCATAATTTTGTACTATTATTAGCCTAATATTGTTAGTAAACGATATATAAGAAAATTGTGATTGAGAGTTATTATTACTACCCAATAGGCCCATTGAGCCCCATTTAAAATTTCAAGCCTAGAAATTGGGATCGAAGAGCCATAGGGCGTCTTGCAAATGTCTCGGGAAGGTAGATCTAAATCCAGAGGATTATTGAGCACTAGGAAGGTGGAGCACGAATCGATTGATCATTGGTGTTCTTCGAAAGGCTAGAGAACTTTATAGGAAAGTAAGATTCCATTAGATTTTCATTGTAAGATCAATATTTGTACTTACAAATTTTTACTAGTGGAATGGTTCGAAAGAACCTAGAGAGACCTAGGCTATTGCAGAAATTAGTAATCAATTGGTGTGAAATGTCTATTACATTTGTGCATTAATTTTAGAATTGATTACTTAAAGCGAGCAATTTATTGACAATTTTTAAAAAATCTATAAGGGTCTGAAAATTTTGGGTCAATTTTCATATCACAATTTACCATTTCTTCTAATGATACTAGTTATTTACTGATGTTGAGATTTAAGAAAATATCTAAAACTACAAGGGAGTACCCTCAATGTCATCGAGATCAACTTTTTTTTGTAAATCTTCTCACCAAGTTCCACTAGCTCTGCTCAAAGTTCAACTACTTGTCATAGAAGTTATTTCACCTTCTCCCTCGTAGACATATTGAGTGTTCAAAATATTGATCGAAGAGGATGTATTACTGTTTGGTCTTTCACTTGATACATTATAGATAAAATGTCCCTACCACACTTAGATTTCATTATGTCTTGAATATGTGGTTGTACTTTTTTGGTGACACTTGAGTATAATCGACATCATACTATGAAGAGAAATTGACCCTAGGGGTGTATGTGTATGTGTTGTACCCATTTTTGTGCTTGTTGTTGATGATTCTTGTAAGGATGGAATTTATGTATAAAGGATAGAAAAGTGTCGTGAATTTTTGTCTAGAATGATTTTTTTGGGCGATCTCAAACCTAGAAAGAGTTTTTTTCAGGTGATCTCACTCCAAGAGTGAATTTTTTTGGTGATCTCATACAAAGTGTGAGTTTTTGGTCGATCTCATGCCAAAGAGAAAGTTTTTCGGAGGGAGGTCTAGTGTTACTCTCCTTCCATGACTCTTCCCGATATGCACCACTTAAGATGGTGTGTTCCTATTTTGTTCGAATGTATTATTTGTTCGATCAAAAGTGAAGACAAAATACTTTCTTCTTTATGGATGATTGTTTTGGTACTATGAGAACTACTTTGTAATTTTTTATAAATTGCGATGATGTCTTGTCTCGAGTGAAGAGTTTTTGTATTGGATTAAGGACCCAAGTAAGATTATGGGTCATTTTGTAACTATGTTTTTGTTCTTTATATTTATTGTGCAGATTTTGAATAGTAGATTTGAACTGCTATGGGGGTGATTTTTTTACTAAATGTATGCCCCATCATTTAGGGTGTACGTGACATTGTTAGGAGAATGCAACTCAAAGAGAGGACCTGGTATGGATATGAATGGTAACCCTGCAGGGGGAGGGAATGCCTATGGTAGAAACAAAGGGACATGAAAAATAAAAGTTTCTAGAATTATGTGTTAGTAGAAAAAGTAACAAGCATGTCATAGAAAAACAATATAACAAGTAAGTGTGCATACAAGATAGATCGCAAATAGTGGGTTTCCAACATAGGACATAACTCATAATGTCATAGGGACTTGAGGGCTAAAGAGGCTAAAATCATACACATAGTGATCGAGACAATACATAAAACATAGCTCATAAACAATATCATATAATAGAGAACAATGAAAAGAAATGTCTAACAGAAAAATCATGGTGGCATATAGTCTTAGAAGGAAAATACCGCACATGAAGCACCAATTAGTATGTTTAAAAGATAAGAAGTATTTAAAAGCATATATGTATTAATGGAAAGTAGTGTGATAGGAATTAAAAGTAATAATTAATGAAATAATATCACATGTAATGCGTGAGAAAGTAGGTTGCCCCTAGAGCCTCGGTGGACCGGTAAGAGGTAAATTGCCAACCATACTTATAACATGTCAGGACTTACAAGATGTATGCATTCACAACTAAATAAAAATTGAATGGGAATTTTTACATAGAAAAGATATTGACATAATAAGGATCTGTCTATCATGGGAAATAAATTGTATATGTAGGTATGATCAAGCAAGATTAAATGCAACCAAGGTACACAATATGCAATGTGTGAATGAAACGGTATGTAATGTGAATTTGATAGGAGAAGTGTGCCCCCAAAAGATGTGAATGTATATGAGATAAGGTTCGTTTATAATATACCCCTTAACAATAAAGAATGGACTATAGAATAAGAGTGCATCATCGGGAAATGGTTTGATAAATATTTGGAGCATTTGGTACAGTACTAAAAATTGATGCAGCAAGAAGTAAGAGTTTTAGATCACCTTACAACCCTATGAGCACTAGTTCCACACATTTTTCCAAGACCAGAGTGTCATGATTCCTTACTAGAGTTCCCGTAGGTTCACTAATCCTATTTCAAGCGCCCCATTCTAGAAATGACATCCCGATCTTTCCTTTTTGTACTCATTCCTATTTGTTCTTGCATTCTTTTTTATGTGCATTATCTGCGACAAAGGTCCATAATCACCAATTATCATCTTAGTTCTTTCCTTTCCCTTCATGCACATTTTGGTTTTAGTTCCATTATTTTAATTAATTTATTTCATTTGCATGATGTCATAATATACTTATTTACTGCATTATATTTCCTTCTAGATTCTATTAACTATCCCTTAGCTACCAAATTTAGTTTATTTTAGTTAATCATTTTGGTGAACCCGAATAGGTTTCTCATACTCTTTGGATTTTCCTTTTTCCATTTCTAATTTTTAGGATTTTCTCTACTTTACTATGGCTCAATCTTATGAAGAATTGATTTTTTTCGTCGCTCCCAAGGAAGCTACCATATTGGTTGAACTCACCGTTTAGGCAGCCATGCCCACATCTATTGCCACTCAACAACTTTCCTCTATTGTTCCTCCTATTTCTACTGTCTCAATTTCTTTCCCTACACCTACCATCAACTTCACACTTCCCTTAGTTTATCTTGTCTGGAAAGTCTCATCTATTGGCAACCAAGACTTAACTTCTCTTTATAATAACCTTAAAGCTCAAATTTGTAAGCTACAACAAACCACTTCCCATGTTGTGCTATAATTAGATTCTATTTTGTTGCTATGTACTCCATTCTTTCCATCCATTTGCACTCATCTTCTTCCTCCTAAATTTGTCAATCCTAATCTTCCCATCTTCAATGGGTATGGGGACCCACATGAACATATTAGAGCATTTCATGTTGCTTATCTTGACTTTACTGATGATCATCTCCTTTTAGCTTAGCTCTTTCCTAGTAGTCTCCATGATTATACGATGCATTGGTTTTATGATTTACCTATTCACTTGGAAACCTCTAGTACATCTCACCGATAAATTCATTACTTATTTTCTATCATCATCGGATCTAAGATTTCATATTCCTAGCTAACACAACATAAAGAGGGATCAATTGAACACCTTGCTAACTATGTTTTAAGATATAAGAATAATCTAACTAAGATGAAAATTTTCCTTACTAACTCTGAACTTTAGGATTTATTTGTGTAAAGTCTATTACAACCTCTACAGAAGGTGTTTTCTTTAAATCCTCTCATTTTTTGATCAAAATTTTCACACTCTCAAACTTTGTGAGACTAAAATCCTATCCATTAGAAAACTTAAGTATCAAGAAAAGACCTCATCCTCCACTCGTTTTCCCAAAAATATGCCATTTAAACCACCCACAACAATACCAACCGATGCTAGAGTTACTAACAACATTATCACTCCTTCTAAGGAGGAACACTCACAACAATCTCGATGCACATTTAACTTACTTTCCATGGCTCTGCATCTTATATTGATAAAAACTCTTGACATAAACATTATTATACTCCCCCTTCCCCTCAAGTTAGACCCATCCCAACCAAAACGTAAGATTTACAACAAAATCTTCCACTTGTAATTATAGTTGCTACGTTGGACATTCTACTAGTACATGCCTCAAACACCACACCATCATCCAATATCTACTTGACCACAAAAATCTAATTACCAAAATCTACAATCCTCGCCATAAAAGACGACAATAAGAAAGCAAAATCTTCAGCTAATCATACGTATCACGTGGTATTACCTCCTGAATATAGAGTTTTGGACTTCTTAGTTCCTAACATTGAAATTTCACCACCAATTATCTCTTTCTGATGCCATCAATAATGCATTTTATGATGCCATAACCCACTTCATACATTCATCCCTCCCATGTGTATAGGATTCATTCTCTACTACAATATTTTTCTACTATACCTCCTCTATTAGAGCACAATCATGTGCTTTCACCTCTAGTACCAGCTAAAGGAAATTCATCCTTCACCATCATTGGATAGCTCATTTCATCACACATACCTGAGGGGCATGAACCTCCACCTCCCCCCTTAGTATTTCCATATTTATCATCATCATATTTTTCATTCTTAGACACTCATATATTTACATTATATATATTCATCATACATTCTAGTGTCATTACCTGATGACACACTCTTGTGCTTCGGTTCACACTTGATTATTGAGGGATTACTACTACACTAAACCCCACACACTACACTATAGGACTTACACACTACATTTACTCACATGTTACGTGGCATACATTATATATTCTATATTTTATCTACAAATTTTTGACATTTGTACATTTATACATCATTCATTATTATCAACATCATTAGGCGTACACTATTGTCTACGCATCTTACACCTTGCATTACTTATTCTACATGTCACATTATCCATTTGTCTACATACCATATAACATCTTCACAAATAATCTACACATTATACTAGTATTCATCATATAGAGTCAATCATTACGTTATTAGTTTATTTATGCCACCCTACACATTATATTTTACACATTCTATATACCACGTCTCGCACACATGACACTCATCACATGGTCGCTTTTATACTTACGTATACTAAATTTTCCTCTACATGTTGCACTCACTACCCGATGATGCAATTTGGTTCCTCAGTCCATACTCAATTGTTAAGGGTTTACAAATCAAATGCACCTTACATTATCCACACGTTTACAATTTAATTTTTGGCATGCAACATCTATAGCTTAGTGACATACACCTTAGGATACATCATTACTTATTATACCATCTTGTAATGGTATACACCTTAGGTTACATCACTACTCCGTATCATTTATCTTGTAGTGATATATGTTTAGTTCTAAATCATCGCTTATTCACTCGTCTTATAGTGATATACGTTCAAGGATAAATCATCACTCCATGTTTCATCTCATAGTAGTATGCACTTAGGATATAAATTCATGCACATTTCTTCTACATGTCACATATTATCACCACTACACATATACACATTTATCAAAACATGCTAGGCATGATACACACACTACTTGACCATTTCCGAATGAAAAATCTTATTTACATTTCATTCTTGACTGCTTAGGGGGAAAAAAAAATGAACCTCACTACATAGACTTCCATCCACTCAGGGGACACATGGCTCCTATTATTCCATCTTGCATTCCATTCCATCCATCCATAACATACTGCATATATGGTTGTTTTTATTCTTTCTTATGCTTCTTGTTCATGATCACTTTATTACACATGTAATTTATCTCGCATCATCCACACATGTGCATTCATGTATTTTCTTGTTTTGATAATAGATATAGGTATCTTGCATGTAACATGGATTCTCTCCTTCTACCCTTCATACACTCGGTTGTTGGGGGCATTAACACATTCATCTCTTCCGGGTGTTATTGTTTCATTCGGTCCTTAGCACTTTACATTACTTTCTTATACACACTTTTGACATACTAGATATCTTTATAACAAGCTAACAGTGCTTCATGTGTAACATTTTTTTGAAAATATATTGGTTTCTATAATTGATTATTCCAATGTCTATCATTGTTTACTATTGTCCGCTATTTTGTATGTTTCTTTCGTACATTTTGTGTACGAGACTTGTCTCATTGTTTGTGGCAATGTGATGGGCTTTTCCTATCTTGTGACATCATGAGTGATGTCCCATGTTTGTAATCCTATTTATGTGGCATAATTTTCTTCTTGCATGTTTCCATTACTTTACTCAAGGTAGATTTTACACTGTTTGCATAGATTACACATCATCTTCTACATGCATGTGTGTTTTACACTTATTTTTTCTATCCTTTCTTATTTGTTCATGCCTTGGATTCTACTATGAATTTTTCATGCATACATGTGGTTGGCCCTCTTTTGGGGTCACATGTTCCCCAAAGAGGGGGCATAATTTGGGGTTTCTACATAATAACAAATATATTCCACAATGGTTTGGTTAAGTTACATTCGAGAGTAGGTTCAAAAAGTATACGAATCTCATACATAGTGGATTTTACAAGACATGGTATCCTTAGAAATTTTGGAAAAAAATTATAGGATTTACGGTTACATTGGGTGTGCCGCTCTGTACTACTTTGTCCAAAGGTGGTGTCATTTAACCCAAAAACCCAAGTCGAGATAGAGATGTCTATAAACACTTTAACAGAAGTGGTTAGAACTTGCAGGAAACAACAAATTTCCTCTATGCACTTCTTCAACGAGGGTGGCGTGAGAATGCCCAAAAAAACTCATAGTAGAGGATATCCTTCTACAATTTTTCTCAACACGGATCAAGTGTACATGTTCCATTTATATTTACATTTTCATTTACGTATATTACATACTTTCATGTACATACGTCTTTTACCTACTATTCTTACACTTACATACATATATATTTGACTACTTGATCATTTTCTGTTTACAGGTCCAACCATTTGAGAAAAAAGAAGTCAAATAGGGAAACAACAAGTGACAAGAATAACAACAACTACACATTTCGCGAGAGAACACATGATTTACTTACCATGCAGGTACACTACACATTGCAACAACTACACACACGAATTCCATCCTAGGTTCACTCTCATCACTTTTTCTTTTCTCATTTTTCATCTATAGTTTGCATGCTCCTCCATCTTTTTATCATTTGACATTTTGTCTAGTTCTCTCTGAAATTTATACTATACTCTTCATGGACATCAAGTACGCATCTCTATCTAATTTATGTTACCGAAATTTTTCGCTCACCAATATAAAGTGGGGGTAAAATGTAGTCACAAAATCATGCACTTTAGACATTTATTTATCCCACAATTATACTAATATTTAGAAGGTTCTTGAGTGAAGAAAGTACTAATTAACCCTTGTCCCTTTGCCATATTATTTATTTTATTTCATAATTTGTGACCTATTGCACCCATATGCCCATCTATTTTCATACCTCCAACGTAATTTTAGCCATAGTTGGGGTGCCCTAATCTTTATAGCACTTTCCTACCACATTTTGGGCCTCTTTGAGTGGTTTTTACTGTTTATAATTTCTATCGTCGACTTTTTATGGGTTAACTATGAAATTAGAGAAAGAGAACCCTATAAATATAAATTTATGAGACCATAATGATGGACCTAGAATCATACACTACTATCAATCAACCTAGACTTGCATACATCTATTGCATTGGTATCCATATAGCTCCATCGTCAACGCACAAGATAGGACATCTCGCATTACACTTTATAGGGAGAGGGATTCTATTTTATTACATGAAAACATTCTACTACATTTTCTAAATTTAGATATTTCTTGCTATTTCACAAAGTGTGATTGGCATAAGAGCACCTACGAAAAGACATGCACACACACATAAAAATTACGTTTGGAGTCTCGAGATGTAGTGCAACACTCGGTTTAGTAAGCACACTATTGTGGCGGTTGAGGTCATTCGACCCATTCACTCCGCATCTCTTTTTTAGGGTTTTGGTAATGCCTTTTGGTATCTTGCAGGTTATTTTGTCCTTTTTAAATATTTGGAGCATTCAATGTAGTGGAAAATATTTATGCGATAGATAGAAAAAGTTTGAGATCGCTTTCCTACCCTTCGAGCACTAGTTCTGCACTTTTTCCTGACCGGGTAACCTGATTCCTTATCGAGCACCCGTAGGCACCCCACTCCTATTCTAGGTGCCCTAGTCTAGACATGACATCTCGATCTTTACTTTTAGACACTCCTTCATATTCGTTCCTACTTTCTATTTTTTTTGCATCACTACAACATAGTCCAATAGTCATGAGTTACCATTTGAGTTATTTCCCTTCCCTTTTTACACATCATGGTTTTGGTTTCATTAGTTTACCTCATTTATTTTATTTACATGTTGTGATAGTATACTTATTTACTACATTAAATATGCCCTTCTAGATTAGATTAACTATCCCTTAGCTATACAATTTAGTTAATTTTAGTTAATCAATAAGAGAGATTGGATGTAGAGCATGAAGTGCAATTTATATCTCTGTAGAGACTAGAATGAAGTGATAATGATTAGAGTGGGAAGAAATCATGATGCCCCTGAAAGTATATGATGAACAATATATTATCTAATGAGAGTGAATTGAAAGGTTCCTCCTCCCATTATCTCGAGGAGATAAAGGTGTGTGAAAAATCTCTAAGATCGGTGGTGTATGTGAAGAATGAAATATATGGGAAAGAAACCTATACGGTAAAAGAGATGGTGAACACCTATGTTAAGTAGAACTATAAGGTGAAGGATGTGATGAAAACCTATGTGAAGAAGACCCTTGAGGTGAAGGAGGTGGTGAAAATCTGCTTTGAAGAAGACACTGAGGTGAAGGAGGTGTTGACATCAATGTTAATATATTTCTGAGTAAGGGACTTATGCTTTGAAAAAATTGACTAGTGGACCTATGAGGATGAGAGTTTCATGAATTAGGCCATGTTCCCATATGATAACTTGGTTTAGAATATGCCTTAAATTTGAGAGGTCCGAGAGGGTCAAATACTATAGCTAGTGGGAGAATGTCATCAAGACGAGGTAGAGGTAACGATGTGCATGATAGAACGCCTTAAATAATGAGAACTTGTTTATTGCATATGAACTTGAGACACATATGATTAATGGATATAATAGATTTAGTAGAAAAAATCCAATCAAGACATAAAAATATGTCACATCCTTTGATTGAAGTTGCCATAACAAATGACACGAGCATGGTAAGATGCCCAATTGTAATGGTCACCTAATGTAACAAAAAGAATTCGAACTAGATATGAAATAACATATATTGGACATTTGAAAGCCATTAGAAGTGCAATAGAGAAATCACTAAGAAGATCCTCTAAATTGATCATTGTATTGCTGAGAAAATATGAAGTAGTAGAAACATTGACTTGTAATGAATCGGAAGAAAATGTTGCATGTTAATCATGATCGAGAAAATGTAATGATTGGTGGTGATGCATCACGAGAAGTGACAAGGATTTCAAAGTGTTGATGGAGGAGGGGTCACTGTGTGATATGTAGGATTGGTTGAAGAATCCAAATCTTTTGTATTATGTTTAGGAAAAGGTTCTATAAATATTTTGATATTTTTAATCATTGACCAGTTTAGAAGAAGAAGAAGAAGATAGAGGAGGTAGATCTCGTGAATTATATTTATGAGATGTTGTATTAAATTTTGAGTTCGAAATAATGATTGGTAGATTTCCAAATACATTAATGATAAGAACATTTAGCTTTTTCATCATAATTACATCCATGAGGCTTATATGGATCATGATTATCATAATTTCATCATAACTATGTCACAAGTATTTACAAAATTAAAATAAATTATATGTTTATAATGCAAAAGTGTTTTGATATTATATTCATCATGATTTATATATAAGGAAAAGCTAGTATAATTCACAAGGTGTATAAGTATGATAATTTGAGTTTTCTCTCTCTTTTGTCATCCTATGTTCCTTACGCTTTAGAGTTTCACATTAAAATTTATTTTTTTATTTGCCCACTATGACTGACATTCAATGGAGCTTATTGCACAAAATATTTTATTATGGAACTAATTTTAAATTAGGATTTTTAAATCAAATCTTAACCGCCATAGATTCATAGATCATTTTTCATTGTGGATAGTTTATGTTATGGTTTTCTTGCTAGGATAGATAGTATTACACATGTATTTCAAATGTATCAATTCATAGTTCATAATATTTTGTATAAAGAATATTTTTCTTTCGAGGACATGATGAATCCTATCTAGAAAAACTTATACATAAATATTTAAAGGATCTGATGTACAATCCCCGATGTAGATTCTATAACACAATCCAATTTTAAGTTGTAGAAGAAATTAGGAAGATTGGAGTGAAAAGGTTTCAAATTCCTTCAAATGAAGAACTATTTGTGTGGTATTATTCCCAAAGGAGAACCATGAGTCATGATTCTTATGAGGAAGGAAAAATTGACCATTCATCTATGGTGGAAAAATGATATAAGACTAGCTAGCCATTGCAAAAGGAAGGTCAATATTCTAAAGGTTTTAATTGGCTCTCATCCTTCCCGAGAGGAGTTTGCTTAAAATGGGGGTGTCTAAATCTTACAACAATCAAATTTTTTACGTATTTTGGGCCATGGATAAATTATATATAATAAAAATTCAAGGGCGAGGGCCCAAATAGATCCCTTTTCTATTATGCAAAAAAGAGAAACATAGAAACAATTAATTGTGAAGATAGAAGATCACCTTTGAATTCTAATGCAAAAAATACTCTCAAATAGCATTCCATATTAACTAGATGCATTGGTTCTTATTTTATATCATTTTTTATTTTTTTAATAGATTGCTCTCATTTGGGGCCTTTCTATTGTTATTGTTTAGTTTTGTGACTATTGTAACACTTCATTTTTAATAGAAGCATTCTTAATAAAAAAACTGAAAATGCTTATTTTTCTTGTTAAATATTTGGAAAAATTCATTAGTATTATTACTCCTAGAACATAAAGTAAGTGTTAGTGTTAATAAAAATTTCAAGGGCGAGGGCCCAAATAGATCCCTATTTTATTATGCGAGAAAAAGAGAAACATAGAAACAATAAATTGTGAAGATAGAAGATCACCTTTGAATTCTTATGCCAAACAATACTCTCAACTACCGTTCCATATTAATTAGATGCATTGATTCTTATTTTATATCATTTTTTAATTTTTTTAATAGATTGCTCTCTTTTGGGGCCTTTCCTATTGTTATTGTTTAGTTTTGTGACTGTTGTAACACTTTTTTTTTAATAGAAGCATTCTTAATTAAAAAACAGAAAAATACTTATTTTTCTTGTTAAATATTTGGAAAAGTTCATTAGTCTTCTTACTCCTAGAACAAAAAGCAAGTGTTAGTGAAAAATAGATAATTTATAACTATCACCGTAGAGAAACTTCGACAAAGGAAATTTTCCAAATTACTTTTAAAATTGAATAAATAATGTTCGATTCACCGATTTGATCTACAACTATTATTTAATTTTTTAAAACATTTTCACCACTAAATTGACATCCATCTTTATTAGATTCACTAAAATTAAACAACTAGTCACATGGTAATCACCATGATTTATACAAATTTTTAGGTGGGTTCCTTAAAATTTTCCTTGGTCATAGATATGCCCTTGTTATCCATATTTCTCCCTCGGGTCAAATATTGGATCAACCACGACCCCGCATAGATAGATAGAACTCCGAGAAAATTCATTCAGATTTGTAAATTGGTCACGGAGGAAACCAACAAAGTGGTGTGGCGCATCTCTAAGAGTTAGTCTCGGGACGAAGGCCCAAATGAGCGCAAGCTCACAAATTAGCCCAATCCCAAACAATAAAAGGGACCGTTGAAAATTCCACAAACCAGCAGACGCCGACAAGTGTCAACTCGATGCTCCTTACAAGGTGGACTTTGAGTTGGGATTTTAGGCAAGAGCGGTGCCTCCACATGTCCAATCTCGAATGGGGTAGACTCGGTTGAATAATCAATGCATGGGGCGGTGGCAGGGCTGCCAAGTGTCTAAATGGTTTTGATTTAAGGATTGAAGAGAGAGAAGGTTTTAAATGAGTGCCAGATCGCCATGTATACTGTGTCAAGAGATATGCCCACGCCAAGAAGACTTAGCCAAAAATCACAAAATGGGCCGTAAGTTTGCCCAAACGAAAAGTCGGCATTTAAGCTCGAGCTAATGCCAAGGCGGGAGTCAAGGGAAAACGATGAATTATGGACCCGCAAACTGATTTTATCCCTAATGTGGCTATCACACATCCCGTATTAAAAGGGGGACCCATTTTTCAAACTATTTTCTGGCCCATTTGTATGGACCCAATACAAACATCGAAGGGCATATCTTTCAACCCAAGGCTTGAAATATCGAAAATCTAACATCGTTAGAAGCTTCTCGACGTTTTCTACACCATGGAAAGATAAAAATTCATTTTTCTCAGGCCCTAGTAGGTGAAAAATGGAGAAAACATCTTCAGGGGCCATCAATGCGAGATCCATATGCCTCAACAACCAGATCGGATTTGATTTTTTTGCCGTTTCTTCTCCCTCCAAGGTGTCGAACAAGTGGTTGATGCAGTCAAGATGGATTTGGCGAAAATATTTGTAAGAGGCATTAATAGCAGTGGTTGAGTTTTGGCCAGCTTTCCCACTTCTCTCTCTCTCTTTCTTCTCTCTGATTGAATCTATAAATACAAGGGCGGGATTCATTGTAAAGGGTTAGACATTCCTTGTTTTGTAGGCTCTCTTTTCTTTCTAGCAAAGGAATTTGTGGATTTCAGACCTTCCATTATGATTGTAGTATGTTGTCTTGCCTCCTGGCTATTTTGTAATACGTTGTATCAATCTGTAGAGAAATAAAACACGTATGTGATCGATTCTAGATCCTTTTTGTCTCTTTTTCTTACATCTGGTCTTTCATTATCAATCTGGTTATCTGTGCTCGATTATTGCATGTATTTTGTTGGCTTGTGTCTATCAGAAAGAATAGTGTTCATCATTCCTTCGGTGCATCACCTTGTAGTTAGTTATTTCTTATTTCTTACATTCCTTTTCACCTGTCTCCTTGGAAAATTTTAGATTAGGTATAGAGATAGATCCTTTGCAAGTTCTCACATATGCACCCAAACAGAGGAATAGGAACCAACCTATAATCTGGAGAGCTTTCCCATTTTGCAAGGTCCCACACCTTGGGAAAGTTCAATGTTATGCAATCACACCAAATGACTCTGCCTTAGAAAATAAGATCTATAGAACTCATTTGGGGGTGTTGTGATTTCACACTAACAGTTTTGGCACGCCCGGTGGGATAAAGAAGTCTCCATCTCATTACATTAAGGTTGATGTTCACCTACTGTGATTCTAACTTTTAAGAAGCTCTAAAATTGTACATTTGACAACTCTAAAAGAGACAAATCCACTAGTTTCAATAGTCCAAACAAGTTCATGAGAAGAATACAAACACGGTCAAGAACCAGAGAGGAGGGATTATTTGTCTATCTAGACTTATCCCCAGATAGAGGGAGGGGAGGAAGAAGATCCCAGAGGTCTCTATCCCCACCAAATAGAGCCTTATCGACACCTCCTCCCAACAGGCCATTCTCTCAATCAAGAGGGGTGCTCAGGCCGATCATGATGGCTCAGCCAAATCCTTATGTCAATTTCATTAGCAAGCCCACTCACTCTGAATACACAAAATCTGGTCCCAATAGAAACATTAAAGAGCATCTCGTATTTCACTGGGGAAAACCAGACTTCTCCTAGTGATCATGTCCAAGATATTACAAATGTTTGTACAATCCACGAAATCCATGAGATGGACATTGCAATCAAGTTTCTCACCTCTTCACTCAAAGGGAAAGCTTCACAATGGTTTAGGAGCCTTGAGGTAGGCTCTATCCAAAATTGGAACCAGTGTGCACAGCTCTCCACAACCAGTTTGGAGAGAAAGGTGATAACTTATCTTTGTTGGAGCAACTAACAACAATCAAGAGAGCCCCGAATGAGTAGCTAATAGACTTCAACCTTAGATTTCAGCGGACCTGGGATAGGATTCCAATAGTAGTAAAGCCCACTAATGAAGGTGCCTTCTTATACTTTCTTAGGGATTTAAATTCTGATATTTCTTTGATGATTTAGTCAATGGGGGCACAACCTTACTTGCAGCCTATAACCTTTCCATAGGGGCTGAGAACCATTTAATTCAAGCTAGTAAAATCACTCCTAGGCCATCCATGCCTCTGTACCCCAAGTTAGGACAGCTAAATCCTCTACCTCATCATCTAACACCTCTAAGAAACTCCAAGAAGTCATGAAAAAACTTCAGAACATGGGGAATAAGCTAGTAACCATCAAAAGATAGCAAGCTCAAAGGTCTAGGCCGTATCGCCTCGGGATCAACCTCGGGGTCGATGTCAAACTAGACCCCGTCAAAAAATAGGACACCATCTCGGATCAAATTAGAGCCGAACCAAGGAAAACCCCAAGTTGCTAGACCTTTCAAGCCATATGATCCAAACACAACCTCAACATCAAGGGTATTGGTTCCAGCAAAAACAATATGGCACAAGAATATGATTGGTGTTTCCCATGCAATTAGCCACATAACTAATCAATGTGCTTTAACGATGCACTAAACTAGGCCTTGATGGTGCAAAACCAGTATGGTGCCATAAGAACCTAGCTCAAAAGGATACCAACAACAAGGAGCTCAACAAGGGGGACCTCCGGGTGAGACTATGCTTGCCAATTGGCAGGTTGAGGACTTTTGTGGGGTGAATCGGTTTCCTTCTCAAAGTATGGCTTCTAATACACGCCTAAAAAGAGAAATATTAGAGAAGGCCAACCACCGAACTTAGGTGACCCTTAACCTTCTAACACTCCACAAGGTTCTGGTGCTCCAAATATAACTCCCAACATGTAGAACCAATCCAAGCCGCCTTCCAAATCCACTCAAGCACTGATTGTGACAACCCATGTACAAGAAAAAAATGTGCCTGGGAAGGGGCAGCAGAAAGATAGCTCATTCAATATCATTGAGAAAATGAAGAAAACTAGTGTGAACATTTCACTATGGGAGTCACTGGCCATTCCAGGGTAGAGGGATTTGTTGCAAACTACCATGCAGAATTGGTCAAACTCAAACCAACCCCCTAATCAGTAAGAGAAAGTGCTTACCAATGTGGCTCAACCTAAGAGAAACCATGGAGAACAATGAGGTAAGAATCTGAAGCCTCCTCCATTCTATGTTTCATTGATTATTGGAGACAAATTGGTGCACAATTATATGATTGATTCTGGGGCAAGTAGCTCTGTAATGCCCAAGCAAATAACTCGATCAACTGGGTCTCAATATGAAGTCATCTCTAGATGGGTAGTGCAATTGGATGGGATAATAGTGACAAATGTTGGAATCATCAAGGATCCGAACCTCACTTTACATGCCTCCCCAATGTGACTGTTTTGTAGAACGTATCAATCATAGATTTGGCACCAAATTTTGCTTTTTGTTTGTCCAGGGACTTCACTACCAAAATTGGAGGCTATATATTTGTTGATTGGTCACATATGCTCTTTAGAACAAGGTATGGGGCAAAGGCCACAATCAGATCTAAGCCCATTGCTGATTATCATATTAAATCTTATGTGCCTAGCCCCATCAATGCCAACTGCTCAACTTTTGATCAAGAAGACCTCCTAAGCACTTGTGAAGCAAATACCAAGGTGAGATGTATCCTAGACTTGACTCTCAATGAGTGAGCCAAAAAAATACATGATTTTGACCCCTATAAAGAGAAAGAAGAATCTGAGCTAGGTGTCTACTACCTACATGAAGAGAATCATCCTCTTTTTAACCTAATTAAGCCGAATATAAGGATGACAATGAGGTATGACAATTGTTCTATGATGGATCAAGGAGTAGACAAGGATCTGGAGGAGGAGCTATGATTGTTTCCCCCAAAGGTATGAAATATTATTCAACCTTCAAATTTCAGTTTTCCTACTCAAACAAAACTGTTGAATATGAAGCTTTGGTCCATGTTCTTCATTGGGCAAGGAAGCTAGGAGTCAAGAACTTGCAAGTGTTTGATGACAATGAATTGGTTACCAATCAAGTCAGAGGAATTAATGCTATCAAGAATGACCTGCTTAAGAACTACAAGAGTAGGGTATGGGATCTCATGGAGGATTTTGAGACCTTCAAAATTTTGTCCATACCCAGGAAGGAGAATGAAGCTACTAATAGACTTGTAGTAGTTGGAGCAATGTTTGATGTGGTCGACAACATCAAAAGAGAAAAAGAATAGCCACATATCCATATAGTTGTGAGGCCACCAGTGCTAGATAACAACACATGCTGGCAGATGTTTGAGAATGATCAGCAGATCATTAGTTTTTTGTAAGAATAATATGAATTCTCAGCTAGAAATCAAAGCATATTAGAACAACAATACGGGAATCAAATAGTACATCTACATACAAACAAGCTCCCCAAAGTCTTAGTGACATTGGAGTCTATTTTCAATCCTAATGATCGGTTTAGGAAAGAGAAGGCTAACATACCGATCAAGGGAGAAAATTTAGAGTCAAAACCGATTGACAAGGTAAAACACTTCAAATTGGAAAAGTGGCCACCGAGCAAGAAAGGTATGAATTCATAAAACTTTGCCAAGAATTCTGAGATGTATTTTCTTGGAGCTATGAAGACCTAAGAGGGTTCAACCCAAAGTTAGCACAACACACAATCAAACTAGATCCAAATTGCTCAACCCATCAAGAAAAAGAAGAGACCCGTCAACCCACACAATGAGCCTCGATGAAGAAAGAGATGAACAAGTTGATAAGAAAAGTATCATATTTCCAATCAAACACTCAATCTAGGTTGTAAATTTGGTCCCAGTCAGGAAGAAAAATGGAGAGATTAGGTTGTTTGTAGATTTTTGAGACTTGAACAGAGCCTCCCTCAAAGATAACTACCCACTCCCTTCAATGGAGCAGATCTTACAAGTAGTGTCTAGATTAGAGAGATTCTCCCTCTTAAATGGCTACTCAGTGGTACAACTAGATTGTGGTGAAAGAAGATGACCACTTAAAACAACTTTCACCACTAAATGGGGCACCTATGCCTAAAAAAATGCCATTTGGATTGTGTAATGTCGAGCCACTTTTCAAAGGGATAATTAAAAAAATAGTATTTATCTACCTAGATGACATCACAAAGTTTTTTCCAAAATGCAGCAGACCACCTTTTCCACCTAAGGCAGGTGTTTCAAAGATGCAAAAGTTTTGGGGTATCATTGAACCCTAAAAAATGCATATTCTTGGCCCATGAGGGCAAGCTTCTAGGCCATATTGTATCAAAGGAAGGATTGAAAATTGACCCAAAGAGATTTGAAGCAATAAGAGCATTTCCATTACCAAGCCATAAGAAATCTCTTCAAAGCTTCTTGGGAAAAATTAATTTTGTCCACAGTGCAGTACTCAAACTTTCTTGCTGCTCTTGTTAAGCGAGTAACGTTGATGTTGAAGAAGAGCTTAGCATTCAGGTGGACAGTTGAAGGAAAGGTAGGCTTTGAGGCCATTAAAGAATCTATATCACAAGCCCCAACTCTCGTGAACCCGGATATCTCTAAAGACTTCATCACTGTATGCCTTTGGTGGCAAAGTGACACAATTTCTGCAATCTTGGTTCGAAGAGAACAAAGAAAGTACAAAACAATCAATTGCTTTCTTCAGTCAAGGTCGAAAGACTATGAAGTGAGATACTCCTTCATCAAAAAGCAAGTCCTGGCAGTAATCAGAGGATTAAAGAATTTCAAGCATCTAGTTTCAAATAATAAAATCCAATTGTTGGTCTCCCACGCGGAGTTAAAGAATTCCTTCTCATCAAGGACCTAAATGAAAAACATGCGGGATGGATCAATCGTGTCATGGAATATGACATTGAAATCAAGGTCACTAAGATGATCCGTGGGAAAGGGTTGTGTGAAAAACCAGCCTCAGGTCAACAAGATGAAGCAAACAGTGAAAAGGAGGTTTTTTTGTTCTACAAGGTAATCAAGAAGAAGGGAGAGATGATATATCTACTTCTTGTTGGACCCAAGACATGGTGCACTTCCTTCAAATAGGCCTATGTCCTCATGGGATGAGTAAAGAAAAAGGAGGCATTTCGGGCTACTGTGCCATCCCATATGTTCTTATTGATGGTTTCTTGTTCAAAAGAGACGTCAATGACATTTTTTGAGATGCATTGAGACTGATCAAGTTGAGAGAGTGCTACAAGAAATCCATGTTGAAGAAGCCGGAGGCCATTTTTCTCCAAGTGTGACAACACTCAAGATCATGAAGGTGGGTTATTATTGGCCCAGTGTTTATTAATCGTTATAAATGGATCAAAAGGTGCAAGGATTGTGCATTCAAGTAAAGGCAAAGAAAAGCTAGCAGCACTTCCATTATGCAACCAATTTCAAATCGACCAACCTTTCATGCAATGGGGATTGGACTTCATTGGAGTCATCAATCCAAATTCAAACCAAGGTCACAAATGGATTCTGACAACAATAGAATATTTCACCAAGTGGACCGAGGCGGTGGCACTCAAGGAAGCTAATGAGTCTAATATAGTAGATTTCTATGAAGGGATAGTGACCAGATTTGGAGTGCCAACCACCATTATATCAGACAATGCATTGACATTCATAGGTTCCAAGATCATAGGATGGGCTGTTAAGAATGGAACTTACTTGAGCACTTCGTCAAACTATTACCCTCGAGGTTATGGCCAAGTGACTCCAAAAAACAAAAACCTACTAAAGATCATTAGAAGAACTCTTGATGAGAATTAGAGAACCTGGCACACAAAGCTCAAATCGGCCTTATGGGCTGATAGGATAATGCCCAAGATATCTATAGAAGCTCTCCATTCAAAATTTTCTATGGGAAAGAGTCAGTGTTGCCTATATCACTTGAGTTGCCAACATTAGAGCTCATGAAGAAACTAGAGATGTTTGAATTTGAACCGATGGAGGCCAGATATGCGGAGATGATAGAATTGGAAGAAGCTAGAGAGCATGCACTCTAAGCAATAGAGAAGAATCAGGCCTCAATCAAGAAATGCTTTGACAAGAAGGAAAAAGCAAGGACCTTCCAGGAAGGAGACCTGGTTTTGAAATGGGATGCAGATCGAGCAAAACCAGGAAGGCATTTCAAATTTGATGCCATCTAGAGTGGTGCCTATATGGTCACAAGATGTAAAAGTAGCAATGCTTTCTAATTATCTACGTTGGATGGTGAAGAGTTGCAGATCCTAGTGAATGGGATCCACCTTAAGCACTGCTACTAAAAGGGAAGTTCTCACCTTGTATATATAAGTTTAGTTTCTCTTTCCTCTAAGTTCTTATGCACATTGTCTTGCTGTAGTTTAGGTTTCTTTTCTCCTAAGTGCTTTGCACACTCTACATGTTCTATTTGGAGCACGTATGATTTTGAATTTTGTATATAGTTGTGGTGTTGTTTTGTTGCTCTTGCACAATCTGTTCGAGAGAGATAGATGAAGCCTCTAGTCAAACCAATTCTCTACTCTCGAGACCTTCATTTCAAGATTTCTTATGAAAATTGAGAGTGCAAACAGTTTGTGATCATGAATAAGAGGTAGAATTAGTATCATACCGTCATTCTAAACTCAATGCCCAATGGATATGATAAAGCAATTTGTCTTTTCATGTAGCAGGTAGATACCCCTATGAGTCGCTAAATTATTATCCATATTTCACCCCCGAGCCAAATATTGGATCAACCACGACCCCACATAGAAAGAACAGGAGAAAATTCATTCATATCTCAGTAAATTGGTAGTGGAGGAAACCAACAATGGTGTGGCACATCTCCAAGAGTTAGTCTCGGAACGAGGCCCAAATGAGTGCGAGCTTGCCACGTAGCCCAAGCCCAAAAAGTAAGAGGAACCGTTGAAAAGTCCATAGACCAGCGGAGGTTGACAAGTGTCAACTCAACGCTCGTCAAAGGTGAAATTTGAGCTAAGCTTTCAAGCAAGCGCGGTGCCTCCACGTGTCCACCTCGGAATGGGGTAGAGTTGGTTGAATAGTTAATGCATGGGGCGGATCGACGGGATGCCAAGTGTATAAATGGAGGTGATTTAAGGATTGAAAAGAGAGAAGGTTTCAAATGAGTGCGATCGCGCGTGTCGCAGTTAAGAGATATGCCCTGCCAAGAAAAAGACTTAGCCAAAAAACACAAAATGGGCTGCAAGTCCACCCAAAGGAAAAAGTCAGCGTTTGAACCCAAGTCATGGCCAAGGTGGGGAGTCATGGGAAAAGATGAATTACGGACCCGAAAACCTGATTTTTGCCTTAATTTGGCTACCACGCATCCTCGTATTAAAAGGGGGACCCATTTTTCAAACTTTTTCCCGCCCATTTGTGCGGACCTAATAGAAACTTTGAAGGGGCATATCTTTTGACCAGGGCTCGAAATATTACAAATCGACACCGTTGGAAGCATCTCGACGTCTTCTACACCATGGAAGGATAAAAATTCATTTTTCTTAGGCCACAGTAAGTGAAAAATGGGGAAAATTCTTCAGGGGCCATCAATGCGGGATCCATATGCCTCAATAACTAGATCGGATTCGATCTATTTCGTTGTTTGTTCTCCTCCAAGGCGCCAAACCAGTGGTTGATGCAGTCAAGATGGATTTGGGGGAAGATTTTGTTAGAGGTATTAACGATAGTGGTTGAGTTTCGCTAGATTTCCCACTTCTCTCTCTCTCTCTTTCTTCTCTCGATTGAATCTATATATGCAAGCGCGGGATTCATTGTAAAGGGTTGGACATTCCTTATTTTGCATGCTCTCTTTTCTTTCTAGCAAAGGAATTTGTGGAGTTAAGACCTTCCATTATTATTGTAATATGTTTTATTGCCTCTCGACTATTTTATAATGCATTGTATCAATCTACAAAGCAATAAAACACGTCTATGATCGATTCTAGATCCTTTTTGTCTATTTTACTCATCTGGTCTTTCATTATCAATCTGGCTATATATGCTCGATTATTGCATGTATTTTGTTGGCTTGTGTCTATCAAAGCAAGACTAGTGTTCAACATTCCTTGATGCATCACCTTATAGTTAGTTATTTATTATTTCTTACATTCCTTTTATCCCTTTCTCCTTGGTAAATTTTAGGTTAGGTATAGAGATAGATCCTCTTGTAAGTTCTCACGCATGCACCAAACAAAAGAATATGAACCAACATGTAATCTGGAAAACTTTCCCATTTTGCAAGGTCCCACACTTTGGAGAAAGTTCAATGTTATGCAATCACACCAAATGACTCTGCCTTAGAAAAACAAATCTACAAAAATGATTTGGGGGTTCTCAGTGATTTTGCACTAACAACCCCTTAATAGATGGAGATGGTGTTGTTACCCTAGTAAACAATTAGTTTATCTCATGGGTGAAAACTAGACGAATGGTGTGGGATGTGTCCCTTTTCACTAATAGGTCCTCTGAATGAGAAAACTACTTAAGGGTTCCTTTCGTTATCTTCACAATGATTTTAATGGTTTATGCCCAAGTACTTCCCACAATTATGGAGACATGTATTTTCCCGTATCCCAAACTAGAATAAATATGATTTTAAAGTTCTTTCCTAATTATTTTCCTTACTAAGAAACATTTTTTTATTTTTTCGAAAAACTAAATTTTAAGACAATCATGTATGTGATTACCCTATAACAAAATTATTACAGTTTTATAGAAAAATTGCAACACATTGTGGCTACAACTGATTTGCTATAAGTTTTATTTTATTTTATTTTTTTAGCATATCTACAAAAGAAAGTGTTAGAGCTGCAACAAAAATATTAGGAAACAATAACAAACAAAGGGTAAGCACTACAAAACCTTCGAAAATACAATATTAAATAAAGAAAACAAAATAGTTTACCTATAACATAATTGGTCCCACATTGTTCACTGAAATTAAGGTAGGTGTACGGAATTTCACAGAGTTTAAGGTACAAATGCCTGGCTATTTCTTAGTTTGCCCTTTTTGGTTCAAAACTACGTGTTGGTTAATGATAATGGTTTGGCTTACATGCATGGTTCTGATTTGTTGAATTTGGCTAAAACATCATTCCCACCACTCACATGCAAATTTTAAATGATTAAATAATTCCAACCCCCTCCCAATTACGTAGACATTGGCGAAACATAAAGTTTTTAAAAATGAACTAACCCGGGTCAAACAAACTACGATTAATATTAACCCTGGTTAAGAATTCGATTAGGGATTGAAACACTAAAATTCTTAACTCTTACGGTATGGTTTCATGGAGGGGTTTGGGCTATTATTTTCTTGCAGTAGAAGGTCCCATGCTTATTTTTAAAGCCACCTACCGGAAATAATGGAATGAGGCATAAAAAATGGGAGCTCCACTTTTTTCGCCCCCTAAACTTAAGAGGCGGTTAGAGAGGGGGCCCTGGGAGTTTCTCCCTACAATTTAGTGCTGATAGAATCTAATATGCATTCCTGCCATTTTTTGGGTGATTTTAGAGAGAAATATGATATTATTTTCCTTCAAATAACCATACAAATCCATTGCGATCGTATAATAGCTTAGCGAGTGTTGTTGAAGAAACTAACAAAAAATCATGGGACATTAAAACTGCTAAAATGCTCCTAAATTTTCTCAGGAGCAGCCACTAAGATATTTATGGAACCCCCTTCCATGAGACCTTACTCTTACTGTTTTGCATTTGCTTGGATTTTTCTAGAAGGGGAACTATGTAGATTGACCATGGCCGCCATTGGAGCTTCCTGGGATGGTTTTACCTTCTATTGTGTTCTTGTTTGGAGCTCGGGATCTCTTTGCAATGAGTTTGTTTGGGGCTATTTTCTTTGTTCACCTTTCAACTCAGTCTAGGCCACCATTGGGTATTTTGGAGCTTTACAGATTTCTCTTCTGTCCATGGATCTTTTTTTGAAGATGAGCTCAGATTTTTGGCGAGTTCCCTTTTTCCTAGCTCGAGCGTTTTTTACATTGTTTAGGGTTATGATTTCTTGAGGAGAGCTCTATATCCCATGAGCTGCTCGCATTTCGTGTTGGTTCTCTCATGACCTTTGGGCTGACTCCACCTTCCGTCTCTGTGGGGATCTGCTTATATTACCTTACCTCGCATGTGTGTCCATTTGCTTTTAATGGTGGTGCTCCATATTGTGTCATAATGGCTTGGTTATCACGAATCGTGTATGTACATTGCCAGCTCGTATTTGGCAATGGACTCGTCTATTTTTTCATCTCTTCATGTTGAGGCTAGGTCACATTATTCGTCTGGCTAACAACTTGGCCATCATTTCTTCCTAGCTCAGCTTTTGAGATCATTGGCTCGTTAGGCTTGACGCTGTCGTAATGACAAACTCGCCCGAGTTCTACGAACCCAGCTCGTTGCTTGCTCTGTTCGTATCTCGACATTTTTTAGAACTATGCTCTAGGTCACTCAGCCTCGGCATGTTGTTTTGTGTAGGATCGTGGTGTTGATGTTGGGACTCGATTGTGTTGTTTTTCGTAAGCATATCTCGGTGGTTTTGCAAAGGTTTACTCACTTAGAGATCTACTCTACTCGCGATGTCCGTATTTTAGCTGCCATTGATTTGAATCACAACTTGCCTCCCTTAACTGGGTGTATTTTGAGCTCAAAGATATTGTGAATTAGATCAGATAGGGGTATGATCTTGAGTTAGCTCCTGGTTATTCACCGCATGACTCGACCTTCGCTAGTACTTTGATCATTGCACAAGCTATTCACCGTAGTGGGTTTTTGGTGATTTATTTTGATCTGATACGATCTCCTTTCACTAGCTTGTACTTATGCATTTATGGGCATATGACATTGGTATTAGCTCGCTTGGTTTTGCATCGTGATGTGTTTGAGCTATGACACACTGCTGCTAGACTCCATTGCATTGCCACTCTCCAGCTCGACCTTGAATTCTTATGCTAATAAAAGGGGCAAGCTTTTCCTTTTGTTATGTTTCAAGATGATGCCTTGAAGACTTGGAACTCCTAGAGAGAAAAGCCCTGACCTATATTTCATGGCGTAAGCCTGTTATTTACATTACATATTTTGTTTATTTTATAAGACGGTAAACCGAACTCCCACTTATACCTTAGAGAATGTATAGCTGCAACTCTTGACATTGTTATGTGCATAATATTAGTTTAAGATCTTGGAGACCGCGTGGATGTGATATGACTTGTAGCTTTGGTTTGAAGTTAATACTAGAACTTTGTCATTTGTTGTGATGGTTTAGACCCTAAATCATGCACAATAGGTATTTATCTAGTTTTGATCAAATATTACTTTTCATATGATTTCTAAGCGAGAAAAGTACTAATTGATCACTTGTCTTTGGCCATATTTTCTTGCCTTTTATTGTCTCTCTTGGTATTTCACTCCTTGCCCAAGACGTATTTTCAAATTTTGACATTTCTAATTTTGGACACCAGCTCTTTTCGGGATATTTCGTCAGGCACCCTATCCCCTCGAGAGCCTCCAACCTCTTTGTACTTTGTTCGAATATTTTTGCTCTTTTTAATCCAATTGGGCATTTTAATTTTTAATAGTAAGAATTTTAGTGGTTAATTACAAAATTTAAACAATGGAATCATATAAATAAAAATCCATGTGATCATAATAAAGGAACAAGCATTAATCATTAGCTATCATCATCTAAACTTTCATCTCAACACCATTATAAGAGCATTCAAGCACCCATCTAGCTCCACACAAGGGACAAGGGACTACCATTATGCATAAACTTCAAAGGAGGGAAGTTCATTCTTTCAATCACACATCTATTCACATATTTTACATCTAAATACTACTCACTATTAAGTTTGAAATGCATAAGAGCCACCTTGGAAATGATTTTGACACATACACACATAAAAAAATAGAGTCTAAGATGTACTACAAACGTCGATCGTAAGTTCATGTTGTTGAAAGAAGATGATAGTCGACCCCTCATTTTGCATCTTCCTTTTTTAGGATTTGATGTGGGTTTAGGAATTTTCAGGTGCTTCTTTTTTATTGTAGGTTTCAGATGAGTAACAATGAAGTCCAACGACATATAGTCGATCAAAGGTGACAACAAACCAACATCTTAAGACCCTACGAAATTGGGTTCTTTAGCTTCGAGGCAGTACAAGTGTCCATAATAGGTCTTTAGTGCCCAAGGAACCCGACCCTCTGTAGGAACCTTGGTCCCGGAAATTTTGACACTTCGGATTTTTCTAGATCTAATTGTGACGCTTTGAGTTCAAGTTGTTGCAACAATTTTGTTTCTCAAAGCATATATTCATGATTATTATGAATTAGTGATTATTTTATACCCTTTACTTTAATTTAGGGTTTCATGTTTAAATTGCTTATTTGTTTGGATCAACTATTTACTTAATTTTCTATATTATCTACTATTACATAATATAGAATTAGGCATCTATTTATTTGAATATTTTTCTTAATCATTTGGTGAACCTGTTGCTCGATACCAACCTTATTTTTAGTAATTTTTTATTCTTATGCCTCTCACCGATAGTAGTTGTTTTGGGTATTTTGAGCAACTCAAGCTTCTTCCATCCTCTCATAGGGTCTTTAAATAAATGGATGAAATTTATAAACCCATTCGCTTACTCTCGCAAGTTTCTCTTGATAACGTTGAATCATCTTTTAGTGATAACTCATATGATGAAGATATAAATGTTGACCAAGAATAATTAGATAAAATCCCAAATTCTTGTCAAGATTTGCGTGATAATCCTTCTCATATTCCACATATTCTTCATGCTTTGATTATTGCTAAAAATACTCGTGATGTTACTTCAACACCTCTTGTAGGTTATTCCTCGGCTACCACGGCCTCCACTCATCCCCTTAATATTCCTACTTCAATTCCTACTACTCTGCTCCCATCATTCCACCTAATGCCTCCATTTCTTAACTGGATCTTCTTCATATAATCCCGATTTAACTTCTTTATATCAAGATGAACAGATGTAAAGTTTTCAACTTCAATTGGCTACGTCTCATATATCTCCATATTTTTCACCCTCTATTTCAACTCGTTCAACCCCTATCAATTTTATCACCCATAGGCTACTTAATTTCAAATGCCATGGCGGCCCTCAAGAGAATATTTGAACATTTCATTTAGCATGCCTAGAGTATGTGCATGATCACACTTACAAATGTTTTTTTTTCGCAGTCTCCAAGACTATGAGATGAATTGGTTTTATAATCTACCCGTCACTTTAGTAGTGTCTTTTATGCCTCTAGCTGGTGATTTTCTTACTCACTTCTCAATTGATATTGGCTCTAAGATATTCTATGCTCAACTCGTGCAACTCAAACAACGATCTAATATATCTAGCGGATTATGTCATGTGATATAGGAACAACTTAGCTAAGATGTTTAATGTAGTTGTGGAATTTGAGATTCAAGATCTATTTTTCCAAAGTCTCTTACCTCCTCTCTAGGAGATTTTTATTTCGAAAGATCTTGATCATTCGATCACTTCTATCATACTCTTAAGCTACATGAAACTAAAATATTATTTATAGGAAAAATTAAGTATTATGAATAGGATTCATCCTCTATGTACTTTGAAAGTAAATAACCATCAAGCCTTCTACAAAAAAATGAATATAAAGCCACTATTAACGTTGTATCTAACACTAAAGAGATTCAATGGTAACCCCCAAAGTTTACATTTACAAAATTGACTATCTATCCACATCTTCTATTGCCGTAATTTGTTGAGAGAAATTTTATTAAGATTCCTCCTCTTCTCAACTCAGACCCATCTAGTTGTATGGATTGTATTTACAATGAAAATATCATATGTGACTATCATAAATGTGTTGGAAATTCTAGAGCTTAGTGTTTCAAACATCACAATATTATTTCAATATTTTCTCGATAATAATACATTTTATATTCGTGAGTCGATGACTTCTATAACAAGAAATGACATTCATAAGCTAAAGATATTTAACAATACTCTGCCAAAACATGACAAGAAAGTATACGACTCTTCATCCAATCACACATATTGTGCATTGCCTCCTCCTCCATCACAGGATCTCCTTTTTCCAGGTTGCTCATACGTACACATCTTCACCAATATTTTCTTTCTCCGATCATGAATATCATGTTACATCATCTTATGATCTCTTTCACATTAGTGTTTTTACTTTGGATCTAATTATATCAATAAAACTATGGTTGAGCCATCATTTCACATCATTATATGTTCTATTACACTTCTTGTCGATATTGGCTATCTAGTGTCATAAATTTAATATCCAGTTCCTAACCCACATGCATATATTAAGATTCCATAACAATTGATCCCGATATGATGTTAATAAATTTCCCTGTGGCACCTTGAGTCAAAGGGTGTGACATGTTGTTAGGTTTTCCTTGGCTCCATACAGCACATGCTATCATCTCCATGTATACTTGTGTCTAAAGTTCATCTAAAATAGGAAGTCATCACTATTAATAGTGTTTCACCTTCCACACTATGGCCACAACCTCCTCCCGAGGTTTTCATTGCACTTTCTAAAGCACTAGGTCCCTGTGACATCTCGAATCAAAGGCACAATCTTTTCCTAGCTTTCCGATTCGCAAATGGCCTCCTCTATCTCACAAGGATGCGAGTCCATCTCACTAGTCTAGCTCCATCACTCGTAAATATCCTTCACATAGGTATACATCGAGCCTTGTTTTACTTCACATATTTTTTCGTCATTTACGCGCTCTCCTACGAGAGGTCTTCATCGCTTATTTAGTCTCACTCACACAAGTATTCCTTGCCTCTACATTCTACTTCATATAGGTTCACATCACCTTCACGAGAATCCTCCACATAGGTATTCGTCATCTCTTAGGTATTAGGTAAATCGTTCTCCTTCACCGAATCATAATTTGTCTAACACACTTTTGATATTTGATCATGGTCACATACCTTTATCTTTGTAAGAATCGGGTAGAGGACCCTCGTCTTTCAATTTCATCGGATAACAACATCGAAGCATACATTTGGAGGGCATCATACTTATCTACCCTAACACTATTATATGTCATGTATACTCTATACTCCATACTCATCTTTCATGTGCTTCATACACATATTGATAACTTTTTTATAAGCATTACTTGATGACCTACTCTTGTGCTTTGGTTTTAGCTTGACTTTTCAGGGCATACTATACACATGAACCTCACACACTGTACACATTACACATTGCACATTCATCCCATATATTTCTTACAAATGCTATTACACACTATACTCATGCACTCTCTATGCTCTACAATTGGTTGATCATTTATTTCTAGCGTAGAATTCAAACCATTTCCCGATGATGCACTCTTCTTCTATGGTTCATTATTTACTATTGAGGGTCTTTTATAAATAGAACTCATCTCATGCATACACATACACTTGGGGGCACATTTATTCTATCACACTAACACCGCATTCCATTCCATATCATTCACAACATACTCCATATTTTGGTCACACATAGTATTGCTTGCATTTACTTGTTACATATATACTTTATTACACATGGTAGAGAGATACATTGTATATCCTGTTATCTTTCTATATACACATGCACGTTCACTTGATTTCTAATTATTGATGAAACATCCATATATATTGATATATGCATCACGATGCTTGGAAAATACCTATTACTAGTCCCATAGCGGCTCTCGGGGGCATCCACTTTCATACATTACAAGTGTTATCATTTAATTTTTCATAACATGTTACCATATCAAATTATACATGCTTTGACATACATTTTATCTTTCTAAAATAAAATGGGTGCTTCAGTGCAACATTTTTCGTGTAGATATATTGGCTTCCATGGTTGTCTATTACTATTTTCTTGTCATCGTATGTCATTTTTGTGGTCTTTTCCCTTTTCTTGTATGCACATTGTGTGCTTTTGGCCACTATAGCCTCGATTTTCTTGCGACATATTGAGCGATATCCCATGTTTACAATCTAATTTTCATTATCTACTTTGTATGCATTATTTATTATTCACATTTTCTTCTTAGTTCACAAATTTTCTTCTACATGTGTGTTTATCTTTTTGCACAAACACTTCTTTTCTAGCCACTTCGATTTTTTGTGCCTTGATTTTTAGTGATAAAAATCCATCCCTCATTAATGGATTTATTTTGAGCATAATATATAGTCCTATTTTGGGCCGTATGCTCCTTGAAATGTTGTATACACCCCAATTAAGAGGGGACATCCATAGGGTGAATTATTCACCCCATACAAAGGTCTAAATGCATAGTTCGCAGGTGAAGAAGCACATAATCAACACAATATTAAGTCTCAACAACAACCTGGAACATGGCTTAAGTCTTCACCATAACATAGAAACCAATGCATAAACGCAGACAGATTATCACTTGAGAACCCCTAACCCTTCCTAGACTCTTGTAACCATGCTGCACTTATAATGCATTTTTAAGTCTAGCATATTTTTTGGTTTTTTACACATCATATTTTACAGGATAAGAAATCCTTAAACATTCGACATGCATGCACAACATTTTATTTTATACTTTGGTGTTCTATTAAACCTAATCAGATTATTGCACAACATATACAATGATGTGTAAAATTTGGGAAGTAATTAAAGGTTGGAGGATGACACTATAATTTTCTCCCTACACTTCTTCCATTCTTGGCGTGAGATTTCCCAAAAACTTGCACACAACCCAACCGGTGTGAGATCTCCAAAACAATTCAGTATTTTATAACATCTTTAAGATCCTTTTTATCCTTTCAATAACCACGGAGTAGATGAAAATGTTCCTTTTAAGGTTTTACATACTTTTACATAACTTTTAAACATTTTGATCATATATACACGAATTTGACTACTTTTTCATTCTTCACTTTTGTAGGTCCTTCCTTATGGGATGCGGTTGTCACATCAATCAAACATCATCAGACATCGATTGAAATAAAAAATAGGTACAATACAAAATCTAAACATATGCTCTTACCCTAGGGTCGTCATCATCATATTTGAATTTCTCTTCTCTAGCTTCCACAGTTCACGTTTTTATCACTCCACACTTTTTCTTGTCTCTTGTCATGCTTTTTGACATTGATCTACATGGTTATCGGTGGACATATATTTTATTAAATATGATATTAATCATACACTCAACAACATAAAGTGGGCAAAAATGTAGACACTAAATCACGCACTTTGAGTATATATCTAATCCTAATCACATAATACTATTCATATGATTCCTAAGCAAGACAATGTTCTAATTGATCGGTATCTTTGGCCATCTTTGTTTTTCTTCTACTATCTTTCTTAGTATAATAGTCCTTCTCACCCTATCTGTCTTTTCATACTTCAACATTTCCCATTTTTAAGACCATTTCTAAGTGAGGATGCTAACACTAGGTGTCCCCATCCCCTTTTGGTGCCTATGACCTCACCGTACTTTGTTCACATCTTTTGGGTCTTTTTATCCTTTTGGGCATCTTTATTTTTACTAGTCTACCTTTTAGTGGTTAATTAAAAAATTCAAACAAGGGAATCATATAAATGAAAATCTATGTGATCATAATAAAGTACCAAACACTAAGTATTAGCTATCATAACCTAAGATTTCATCTCAAGAGAATTCTAAGAGCATTCAAGCACCCATCTAGCTCCACACAAGAGAAAAGTGACTCCCATTTTTGCATATGCTTCATAGGAGGGGAAGTTCATTCCTTTATACACAAATCTATTTACATCTTTTACATCTAGCTAATGCTTTGTATCAAGTGAGACACTAAGAAGACCCACCTAGGGCACAATTTTGAGAAACACACAAATAGAACTACACTTTGGGTCTAAGATGTCGTGCAACACTCGATCGTAATTTCATCGTATTTATAACTAACAATAGTATGACCCCTCATTTTAAATATTTCTTTTTAGGATTTGATGTGGGTTGAGGGTTTTACAGGTATTTATTTCTGGTTATAATTTTTAGGTGAATAATGATGAAGTATAGCGACATAAATGCGGTCAAAGGTGACAAATAACAAACATATCCCGACTTTGTGAAATTGGGTTCTATAAATTATGAGAAATCATAAGTTCTATAATAATTCTCCATGCCTCGGGCTCTCCTAACCCTCTATAGGTCCCATGGTCTTGATACTTCCAACACTCCTAATTTTTTCTCTATCTAATTGCGACACTCTAAGTTCTTATTCCAAATATTTTCTATCTCGACATACCTTCTAGATTATTGTGAATCAAAAACTTATTTTATTCCCTTCATTTACAACTAGGGTTGTAAGTTTTAATTACTTATTTGATTACATCATGTATGTACTTAATTATGTATATTCTATGTTATTACACAATATAGAATTACACATCTCTATATTTCAATATTTTGTTAATCATATGGGTATCTTAAAAGACTTGTAGTTATTCTAAAATGGAAAGATGCTGTTTTTTATATTAAAATATATAACTTTAGAAAATTGTGTATATTTTGCAAACTCTATTTTTCTACAAACCATTTGATTATCTTGAAGAATCTATACTCATATTTTATTTGATGACATAAAGCTTTGTTGAAAGGATCATATTTTCACCATATGGATGTAATTTTACTTCACTTTGATATAGATTTTTTATCCATTTGTATTCCTTTAACTAATATCCAATGATGTAGCTTGAAGTTTTCTTGAAAGTATGCATATTTATAATACAAATATATGATTTTTATTATCAATGTGCTCTAAACATAAGTAGCCTTTGTCAATGTATATCTAATTTGCTACATGATTGTGGATATATCTTGAAAGCTTGATGATTGTTACAAATTCATAACTATTTAGATTTGTAGCATACTAAACACATGTACTTCACATTTCTTTAATAATAAAATGAAACTTGAAATATACTTGTGTTTGATTATTTGATGTATATTTCAACTATGTAACCTTTTTTAATAAACATATGCATTCTACTTTTCTCTTGGAATCTTTCTTTTTAGTTCCATGAATTTTGAAATTCTTCCATTCCTGTAATTTGGAATCCATAAAAATTTAATGTTGGAAATATAATGAGAAAGCGCACCGCGTTCTCTAACCATCTATTCTTTAGTTATTTCAGTTATCTCAAGCATCTTGATGAAGACTATTGGAGCAGTAAGTTGTAAATGAATAAAACATCCATATAGGAAATGATGGGTTCTTTCCTCTTTACATTTTCAGATCTATGTTTACATGAATTCCTTTCTTTGATCATATTCGAGGGCTTGCATGGGATATTTGTACAATTTCCTTATGTAGTGAGATGTATGTGTTTCTTTGGAATTTTATTTCTGCTACATATTCTTAAATGAACCTTTGTAACCAGATAAAATAATACAACTTCTTATAATCATAAGGGACTAAAATGAACTCATTGTACCTTTATTTGATCATCAATAAAAAAGTAATAACACCTAATGCAACTACACTATCCTTTAACACCTAAATTCTATGACTTCAATTTCCATTTCAGTACACACTTTCTAATGTGTGGTTTCATTCACATCTTTACCACGGCCCCACAACAGTATTTCCTGGATAGTGCATGGTCTTGGTGAAGGAGACATCATGAAATGACCTCATACACATGGAATTTCATCCTAAAACTTCACTCAAACTATTGATTTCATGTATGTTATCCCTTCATCACCAAAAAGGAGTAAGCATGATATTTGCTTTTACCCCTTTCAAATGATGAGCGAAAATGGTCAACATCTTTGGTGGCTATGCTAAACTGATTTCATGCTAATAAGGAATAACCTTGAATTTGATCTCTTCTAACCATGAAAAACAATTAGAAACCTTCCTATAAGCTTGAGAGAGCATGCCAAAGGCAAATATTTTTTTCCAATACCGAAAATGATCAAAATCAATTGAAAACAACTACAACATGTGTAAAACACCACTTGGAGAAAAAAACAACATAAAACTTGATGGAAAATCATACATCCTCCAAGTGGAACATGCAAAGTGTGTGTAAGAACTTATTTTCTAGATATTAACACTACACTAACTAACTGAAAATGAGAAGCTAAAAAATACTAATACAATAATAGAGATATACCTTATTTTTTAGAAAAGGATACCATGAGATTGTATTGTTAATCGGATCATATGGAAAATGTGAAAACATGATTTGCACCTTAAATTTACTCTAAATATAAGTCAAGAATTTGAAAAATACCTTTGTTGGATCTGCAATCTATTTTGGGAGGTATTCGGGATGACTTTTGAGAACATGAACATCTTGCTCATGCTTTGGATTGAACATGACTACTAGTAATGCTTATCTTAGTCCCAAATCAGCCAAATATCTGATCACGAAGGGTATTATCAAACCTGAAAAATTTTCCTTTCTAATTTTCCTAATTTTCTTGCTTTCCTCTTCATTCTTAAGCACATTGAGAAGTCAATTAGAATGTTATGTTTTTTTAAACTTCTCTACCTTATCCATCGTGACTAGTTTTGTAATGGTTTCAAATTCTTGTTTTGAATTTTGATCAACCATGTAGATGGAAAGGTTTAACTTATCCTTCTTGAAAATTTGTTTCCTACTTGGCTGGCATTGCATTATGCCTAATGATGCTCTTTTTGAATCATTGCAACCTTCTAACAGTGTAACAATATCAAAACATGTAGAGAAAAAGGGATATTTGCATTCAGCCATATCATTTACGTCACATGGAATATGATCCTTCTCATCATCATTATCATCTAGAAATAAGTTTACTAAATTGAAACCTTTTTGTTCCTTTGTATGAGGTATCTCTAAATTTTATAATTCCTCTACATATGTCATCTGGAAAAACTCTTTATTCATATCTGAATCATAAACACTTGTGGTTATATTTTTATGCATTGTTAGAACATTTTTATTGTCAAAACAAGAATAATTTAAATCAACATCTAATTTTGAATTATTTTCTATAGAAAAGGATGGTAAAACCACAATATTGTTGATCTAATTTTCAGAATCCTTCACATGTTCAATCAAATCATTATTTGTACCTTGAATCTCAAGAGAATGAATTTTTTTCCCTAAAGTTTTCTTGATGATCATGATCCATCTATTTCTATGAAACCTATACCTCTTTTTGCACTCTTTTTCCACCTATGGAATTTGATTTATCTCAAATTTTGAAACCCTTTACTGTAATTTTTTCATAAATTATAAAATGTTGGTTTCTTGAATTGGCTTCCCTCCTTGACTATTTTTTTAATTATCTCATTCTTAAATTGGACTTGAGAATGTCATATGATGGGTGTGTTGGGTTTCAAATTTATTTGGAAGTGTTTGTACAAAGGGGACGAGTTCACAATAATCTTGTGGAAGAGAGGGGTGTGAATAGAAGAATTGAGAAAACTTGGAATCGATAATTAGGTGTGATAATTGACAAGTAATGGGAATTGGATTGTGATGGGAAATGTAAGTGGGAATATTCCATTGATAAGGTTCCTCAGCCTTATACGTATCATCCTCTAATGCTTGCAAATATCTAACGTAATTAACCAATTGAGGGAATGAGGTAATTGTTACCTCAAAAATCTATCAGGCTAAAATAGCTACGTATGGGGACCCCCTTGACAGGATACTCTAAAACATGGTGTTTATTTTGTAGAATTTGTATTTTCCCCTTAACACCCTCTTATATCTACTCAAATTTAAAAACATCCCCTTCAAAATATTCCTCTAGTGTAAATTTTTCTCTCAGTAACATGCATGTTCTCGCATAACCAACATAACCTTTTTCTGAACAATATAATGATGAGTATACTTGATTAACAAAGTTTGGGCCATGAGCATTCTCATTATGATAAGGGTTATAATGAATAAAATAAAATAGAATATGGGGACCTAATTTAGTTTAATCTAATGCACAATAGTAAATAATAATTAACTATATAAGAAAAGTGACCCAAACAACTAATTCGATGGAATACAAAACCATAGATATGAAATAAAGAGTTAGGAATGAATTATCTGATTTGCGAGATAAGATATAACTATGTCACAGTAATGAAAAGATGAACAAAATGAAAAAAACCACATTGAGGCTCGAGAAAAATATATATATGAAATTTCGGCGGATTATCAGCGTGCCTAGGAAGTGACGAGGGTGCTTTGGGTTTTGTGTTATGAGATCTGGGTGCATGGTCTATAGAAATGAGTAGGAAACCTCCTAAAAGGTGTTACTAAGTTATCTTATACCTTCTCTTGTTGTCACGTTCATGTCATCATACTTGTGTTGGATGTCATTGTAAATAAAATATGAAGAAGAGACATGCAAAACCCCAAGCCAAAAATCAAAATCCTATAAAAATAAAGATGTATATGAAGGGGTAGGAATATACTCGGTGGCCATAATTTTTGTCTTACTAACTTAGCGTTGCACTACATTTCAAACCAAAGCTCGGTTCTAGGTGTGTGTGTGAAATTCATGCAATATCTTCTCTTGTGTTAATCACACTTTGTGAAGTAGCGAGAAATAAATAGATGTGTAATGTAAGTAAATGGTTCATGGAATAGAATGAACTCCCCTCCTATGAGGTATGATGTAGATGAAATATATTTTTCCCTTTTGATGGAGCTATATAGATGTAAATCGAGCTATACATTCCTTTGATGGATGTAACCTTGGGTGGAGATACTAGTGCTTAGCTCTTGGTCCCTCATTACAAGTATGATAAATTTATATTTTATATGGTTCTCTTGTAATAATTTTTAAATTAAAGACCACCAAAAATATAGAAATATCAAACAAATAGAAATTTCACAAAACATAAGAGTAAAGTGTAAGATGATCAAGGCACCCTAGAGCTCTAAAGGGGACTAGGGTGCCGTGGGGGTGTCCTAGTCTAGGTTAGATGCCCGCTTAGGGATAGGATGAACGAAAAATGGAAAAAATGACGTCGAAAGTATGTGCGGAACGTCGAGTAGCGAGAATAAGAAAAGTAAAATGGCCAAAGAACATGGGTTGTTTAGTACTTTCTTCACTCAAAAAACATAAGAATAGTAGTATGAGACAAGGACTAAATAAGACCCAAGGTTTGTGATTTTGAGTCTAGATTTTCACCCACTTTATGTTAGTGAGAAAAATATCGAGAACATAAAGTAGATAGAGATGCATACTTGAATCCATGTATAATGAAGTAGAAAACATGCCAAGGGACTAGACAAAAGCTTGAAATGACAAAAAGATGCAACATAGAGACGAAGATGCGAAAGTGTACAAGGTGATGAGATTGAACATAGGGTCAAAGCATGTGTGTGGTGTACTGTATGTTAGTATGAGGTGTGTACTACCACATAATATTTTTGTTGTTTTCATTGTTGTAGTTGTTTGTTGTTGAAAAATTACTTCTCATATGAAAGGACAAAGGAGAAGACAATCAATAAGTTAAATACCCATGAAAAAGACATCTAAAAGAAGTATAAAAATGTAAAAGGAACATGTTGACCTGATCCATGATGAGAGAAAGGGTGTAGAAAGGATATCGTGTAACTATAGGTGAAGTGTGTGATTTTTGGGTGATATCATGCCACCGTGGCTTAAGAAGTGTAGGCGAAAGTTGTGTTGTATTATCTAACCTTTAATTAAATCCCTTAGAATATAAGAAGATATATGTAAAGCCTGGTATTTTGGGTGATCCGACATCGTTGGATGAAGTAGTTTAGGGAGGAAAGTCTATTCTATCCTCAAACCTGTAACTGATCCAAATAATGCTAAGGACAACTTGTCTTGTAAAACCGATGTGTATCAAAGATGTATAGACTTATCTCGAACTCGCTTGTTGTATAACCCACTATGTCAAGGATGGAAATTATAAAATTTGAATCATGCACGTATGTAGAGAATTGTGTAGTGTGTAAACCCCAAATGATTCCCCCCCTTTTGGTGTGCATACAACATCAAAGATAAGAGGATGCAACCCCAAAAGAGACTAACCACATAAACTAGGTCTTGAAGGGGAAGGAAATGCACTTGGTAGAAACCAAGGCATACACAAACAAGTGGCTAGGAAATAAGTGTTAGTGTGAATAAGCATGCATGTAGAAATCAAGTGTATTTGACGCAGACAATATAGAAGCTAGAAAGTAGGTTAACACATAAGAAGCTAATAGAGACTACCAAAGAGGATTTCAAAGATGGGACATCACTCATGATGTCGTAAGACATTCAAGGATGTAGTGGCCACAAAATAAAAACAAGTTTTCACACCAAACAAAGGAAATGGCCCACATAAAATGACAAAAGAGAGACACGCAATAATAGACAACAAATTGATATCCATACAAATAATTAATCCTATGAAAAAATGTTACACATGAAGCTCTAATTAGCATGTTATAAATATAACCCATATGTCAAAAGTGTGTATAACCAATAAAAGAGTGTGTTATGAAATAAAATGAAACAATACCTGTAGTGTATGAATGTGGATGCCCCCAATAACAATTATGGGACTTGTAGTAGCCAAACATCGATGTTGCGTGTAAGAAACATGTATCTGCAATCACAATAAGAAACGGGCGTGGATCCACATGTGTATCTGGTAAAGATAATGACATATAAGAGATCTATCTAGCATGTGTAGTAAAGTTAACATGAACAACCAAATGTAAGAAAGATTAATTGCAACCAATATATGGATGAATTCAATGGAATGAAACATGGATGAAATGAGCTACGTGACACCCAAGTATATTGAGTTGTATATAGTAAGGTTCATTTCTAATTCCCCCTCAACAGTCAATAATTAACCATAAATTAGAGTGTGTTATTGGGAAATGGTCGAATTGTGTGTTATGTGAAATGTGTTGTGATGATTGTGTATGTGTGTTAATGATATGCAACCTAAAGATTATTTTTGTGTTACCTAATAGCCAAAGTGTATATCACGAGAAGATGATCGAAGGAGTGATGATTTATCTGAAGCATATACCACTACAAGATGATGGGATAAGTGACCATTTATTCTATAGTGTATGTAACTAACATAGGGACGTCGCATGAGAGAGGGTTGAACAATGAACACATGACTGTGATAAGATCTATTTTATTTGTAAACCCTCAATAGTTAAGTATGGACCCAGGAACTTGAGTGCATCATACGGTAGTGAGTGTAACATATACAAGTAGATGTGTAGAGTATTTGTGATTATGAAAGACATCCTAGTTATATGTAAACTATGTATTAAATGATGTATAGTATGTGTAATAATGATGAGATGTAGTTATAGATGTGTAATGTGGATGGTTCAGTGTTTGGGGTTGATGTGTAGTATCCCCTCAATAGTCAAGTGTGAATCAAGGCACAAAAGTGTGTCATCAAGAAATGGTTGAATGCCTATGACTAGTATGTGCATGTTAAGATATTGTTTGTTTGATGATACAACTATGGGGAATGTGTTTATGCTAAGATGGGGGAGGAATCTCTGAATCCTATTCCCCATGCCCCCTAAGAACATGTGAGTGAATGAACTAACAAATGAAGGTGAAGGATGAAGGTCCTCCATCTAATGTTGGTTGAGATGAAAGCCTATAACGATTATCTAGTAGTAGTGGTATATTAGATATGCACTATGATGGTGGGTGAATAATATGTGCATGCGATGGATGAATATTTAACTAGTGTGTAAGCATAAAAATGTGTAGGTAATGGAGACTAATGAGAATCCAAGTGCCGAGATGATGGAATGAAACGAGGGGTGACCTTCATTGGGAAAAATCAACTATCCTTGGAATGGGCCAATACCTTTGTGTTGGAATAGCAGAGTGGTGAGGTAGTGTAGATAATGTGTGAGTAGGTGAACTAGGAGTAGATTGCACTTTTTGTAACATATATTGCAATGTGTTAGTTACAGATAGATTAAGTGTTAACTCGATGCTTGATGAGATGATGATAATGGAGTAGATGAAATCACACGGTTAATAGAGATAACCATATTTTTATGAATGAATTTTAGTTATAAATGATTCATATAGATGATGGATTCATACCTACGAGATATAATTTAGTCCTAGGAGCATGTCACAACAATCAATTAATTTTCCAACAAGGAAAGGTATAAGGAAAGTTAGAGGACAAACTATAACATGTAGTTTGATAACACCACATGAGTTGTTCATCAGGTATGAAATTTTCCAAACTAGATATCAAATAGCGTTGAGAAGTTGGATAGAGCATGTGATAATAGGCCCGATGGGTCAAACTTAGTATTATTGATGGAAACCGATCTAATAGACACATTGATATACAAGAAATTATGTGTAAAAGTCATAATATAATCTTGATCGAGAGAAGGAGATGATCGTTGGAAATGCATCAATAGGTGCAACTAAAAATTCAAGATCCGCGGTTGTAGGAGGAGGCACTTTGCGCATGATATACATAATTAGCCAATGATTTCGTTGCTTTTGCATCATGCTTGGGTAGAGGGTTGTTAAAGACTTTGAGTTTAAAATTTTCATTGATAGGTGGCAAGGCTATATAGTTTTACATCTCGAGTTCAACATTTGTCAATCAAACCTTGAATGAGAAATCAAAGGCATAATTAACGATCGGTGGAGTGCCCAAACACTTATGATAGTCACAATGGGAATTTTCATTGAAATTACGCCCTTTTGGTTGAGATGGATCTATTTGTAGTGGAGAAGGTAGTGTAAGCGAGACTACTTTGATAATCTATGATAGTAAAATACACAGAGGTACACTAAACTTAGTAAAGATCCACTAATGCGGTTGTTATTGTAGCTCCTTAGTAGTAGATACTTTGGATTGAAGGTAGCTTTTGTGCTTGTGGGCTTAGTTGTAGATGGTATATATTTTGATTTATTTTGAAAATCGATGGAGGATAATCTTTTTCTTGGTATTTAAGCTTTCCTATAGCTAAGAGATTTTTTTCACGAATTTTAAGAGTACAACACTTATTTCACTAAATCTACACTTATTCTAGTATGAGGAACTAAAAAATAAACACAATATTGGAATCTAATATTACTATTTTTGGATTCCAAAATGTTAAATATTGGAATTATATACACTCCAAAATTGTACATATTGCATTCAAAAATTAGACATATTGGATTCCAATATCGCATATGTTAGAATCCAAAATCACATATATTGGAATCCCAAATCATCTATAATGGAATTAACAATGATTTAAAATCACATATATTGAAATCCAAAAATCAAAATATTGGAATCATTAATTATCCTTCGAGTCTAATATATCTAATCATGAATTAAATTAATGAATATGTGAAAAAACATTTAATGATTTCAGGAAATCCAACATTGATTTGAGAAATAATGCTTGGTGCCACTAACCCGTATAAAATAGTACATGTTTTGTGTTATAAGGGCTAGCGGTCGCTAGGCTTAATGTTTTATTTGGAATAATGATCTTATCATTTTAAGATGTTTTTAAGATTAAACTATTTAAATTTGAATATTTAAATCACCATTGGCAAAGTGGCTACTACGCTAATCATATTCACAAGATGTGAGACACTTTGAGATTTAATTAGTATGGTTTGATTAAACCTTGGGGAAATTAGAGAATTACTGAAGATGTGAATAAACTTAAAGAGGGAGACAATTAAATATAGGAGAATGTAATTAACTATAAAACCATTCCATATATATTTTCATATTTAAAGCTACATATCGAAATAACTTCATTTACCATGGTGTGATTGAACCTCAACACAACAAGAGAATTTCTGAAAATGTTATGAAGAAATCAAAAGAGGTCAACAATCTCATGTAGAATAATGTAATTAATTGTACAACCATATGAAATATAATTTCAGAATAAAATTTAGGTAAAAATCAACCAGTAAGAGACACGGTATAACAATTTTCATATTCAAATATGGATATGAACTTATTTAAAATTAACTTTAAAACTATCCCATATATATTAGTATTAAAATATCTCTGAAATAAAATTGAAATTCTATTACTAAAGATCGAATTATAGTAAAAAAATTAAAGAATAATTTAAATTTATAATGTAACGCTATTCCCGAAGATGCACTTCTAAATAAACAATACAAAACATAATAAAGCTCCAATTAAAAGCACCCTATAATTGATTTTTGTGATCTTATATAATCCAAAACATATTTTTCATCATTCAATGGTTGCAAAAAAATGTCAAAACACATCTAACAAGTATTTTTCTTCTTACATAAATTTTTAATAATGTTCTTCTCTGCTTGTCATCCCATCCACAAAATTTTTGGAGGGTTTCCCTTTGCACCTAGTTTTATACAAATTATGTCGTCATAATTGTTGGGAACATCATTTATACTCCAAACCTTTTCTAGATCTTTTATCATAATTCCATCGACTATATTGCAATTTTATTTTCCCGAGGTAACAATTGGATTTAATTCAGTCGATAATTTTTATTAAAGGCCTTTATCAACATTTCAACATCAAAAGAAGTTATTTTTTTTACCAGAATCCCATTTCAAATTTTGTTGATAATGACTTTATAAACTCTTTCAGGCCACCTTACACATTGATAGTCTCCTTGTGGAACTTGAATGACATGTCCCTAGAGGGTGATTAGTTTTTCTCATACAACAAGCCCTCCAAATCTAAAATAAGCAAGTAATTCTTGTGGCTAATTGCAGGGAAGTAAAAACACAATTTAATTAGTCTCATATCAATTCTAACCAACAAAAAAACATTTTAGCTTGTGTCATAAATTACTTGATGGGCCTTGCATGTAGGATTTAATCTTCTTTACCCACAATCATCCTTTGATGCTAGATCTGCTTGAAATAAACATCAATCTATTCTCAATATAGCTATTTCTATGGAAAATGGAAGTGTATTTGAAAAAAACATAGTGATCTCACGTGGTAAAATGGAAAATTCAATATTACAACTTTAGGTAGCTACCACTTATTGATCTATCTTCGACATGGCTTACATAAACCTTACTAGCTATTGGTTTTATTGATGTAATATGTATTTCAAACAACAATAATCAGTTCATAAATGATTTCAAGTTAGGGAAAAATTAATCATAATTAAAAAGCTTACTAGTCTCTTTGTGGTAATATAGTAAATAAAAATCAAAATTTTCTATGTCTTCTGAAATAATTGTAGTGGCACATAGGGTTTGTTTATATCGATGAACCACCCATTGGAAGAAAACCATTGTGAGATATTGATGTGGATTAGCGAATGCTAGGATAAGCCTCCATTGCTGAACTAATCATCAATTCTAATGTCTTTATCATTATGTTGATAATAATGGTTTATGTATACAACAAAAACTTGGTAACTACAAAGTATGTAGCATTAGATGACCCCATAAACTTTTGAAATAAGTTATTTTTTAATTCCTTATTTGAAAATGGTTCCGCTTCTAGAATTAACGGACATGATTTTTATAACTTTGTGAGCCATATATATGTTTATGTTTAAATATATGCATGGCTAATATACCTGGTTATGATTATTTATTTGTGTTGGTTACCACCACACACTCCACTAATAATTTCCTAGTTGTTGGTCATCTAAATAAACTATTAATTGCCTTATAAATTTGTGGGTCTCAAGTCTGGTTAATATTATAAATGTAAAAGACTAACATACTAGGATTTGATTGCATATTCATGCATGATATCTCTGAGTTCTCCTCATCATTTTCAGATCTGCTTGAGCATAGAGTATTGTCAAAAAATAAAAACAATGGAAATTGAAAACATAGCTCATGAAACATATTTATAAAATTATATAATGTCAATCTCCTTATTGAGTTCGTTGTGTAGCCTCATGTAGATCAGTTTGTACATAATCTACTATTATTATTTTGTTTTCTATGTAAATACAAAATGTGTAAGTAGATGTTTTAGGTTGAAATACATTTAAGATAATCAGATGTTTGAATTGTATTCTAGTACAAAGCTTTCTTCATATGAGAATAGTAATGTTTCAAAAACATTTACTGACTAAGTGTCTCAACAATAAAAACATTAGATAGATTGTATTCAAATAATTCACGTAGTGCGAAATTTCCACTATAAAGCACTAATACTAAATAATTCTTGAAACAACATCGATCTAACATCTCAGACCACAACTCATATGATCACTCACAAGGAATATTTTTTTCTTTTACGCCAATTTCAATTGCAGCTTATCAATTTCCATGGCATTTTTCCATCCAATCCCTAGAGAATTCTTCTCTTTCATCATTTTTATCGTCATAGTTGTGCACTTCAGTTATTGTGTACATAAAACAAAAACTTTTAAATTGACTGCTTCTATCATAAAGTCTGTAGCATCCATCCATAATAGATTCTTCACAGTCTTAAGCCTTTTCCATGTATTTTTTTACTATTTCTCTCAATAATTTTGAATATTCAATTGGTATGAGAATAATAATAATACAACCAAGCACAATGGTTCCAATTAATGTTAGCATCTTCATTATTACTTCAAAATAAATATCGCTAGATAAATTAAAAAAATCAGTGATAACACATTCTGCATTGATAGATAGGACTCGGTGGCAGAATAGATGATAGAGTTGATAGAAGCTAGAATGGGTATGCACATTGAAAAGTAAATTCTTCTGTGTCCTCCATCCTTACCAAGTATATTGTCTTCCATTGACATCACATAGTTGTCTAATATTGTCTGAGCCTCGATGGGAAGAACTTCTTCTGCCACTTGGTCCTTTTTTTGTTTATCTTTTTTCCCCTATGTGGGAATCATATTTTCTCTTTCCTTTTCTCTCTTCACCCAATAGTACATACAAGTGGAGGTAGTATGATTTAGACAATTTAACTTTTTTAGTTAAATTGGATTCACTACAAGGATGTGAATAGATTAATATCTTGATGTTTGTCCTTAAAATATTGTAGAAAATTTTATCTCATTTTTGTGTCTCTCTTAATTCTTTGGTAGTAATAATCAAATGTTTCTACTATTACACCTTCCTAAACAGACTAGTTAATCATACATCCCTTGATTTTACTTTATCTCGCTAGTAATGATAGTTCTTTATTGCTCATTCCTCTAGCATCCCGACTAAAATGGATGTGAATATTGCCAATGATTTATGTTAAAATTTATCCTGATTATCTTTAATAGGTGAACAAGCAAGGCCACAAGATCTAAACAATTGATTTCTTATAGTCCATTTAGTCAATATATCCTCCGACAATAATAGAAAATTCCCTTTTTGTATAGATTTTTGTTTTATTCATTTTCAAAATCAAATGGTATTGATTATAAAAAAATTCACTCAATGGAAAATCATATGTTTTATATTTTAATATAAAGAAGATAAATGTTAGTAAAAATGCAATAAAATTAAAATGCATAACCCTCCACTCCTCTATTTTGTTTTCTATTAATCCGGAAGGTTGAGGACATATAAGAGATTTCCAAACTGATCTATATTTGTATAAAAAATCAATAACATTGGTTTCTATCCAAGTTCTTCTCACTTCATTTTGTTATTTACAAATATTAGTAAAGGATTCGTTAGTTGTATTTCTATAAATAATGTGAGCCCTTTGAAACCGTAGCCTCTTATGTAAATACTTGTAAGTATATGAGCTAAAAATATTTTTTGGTACACATATTATGTGGTTTTTCTCAAGAACATAAAATTCAACATCATCCCTTTCCAAGTCATTTAGATCTAGGAGATCCATAACCTTATTCGTAGACTATAAGAAGGGAATAAGAATTGTGTCCCTTTGTGTAGGAATAACATTTATCAACATGGAGTACACAAGAAGCTCAACATTTTCATCATCTACAGGATGATATTGATATAATGGAAGTGCTACATGGCACCTCAAAACATCAATTAAAAAAATTCACCATTGAACAAAAAGTAATGAAAGTACTTGAATAGTTTAAAGTTATATTTTTGTGAATATAATGTTTGTTTTCTTCAAGAATGCAATCCGATTAAGTATTATTTTTCAACCCTTGCAACTTTGATCTAGATGGATTGAGATCCAATTTATCCAAATGTCTTCACCTCAACATAGTTAAAAACTTGGGATGTTTAGGTGGTGAAAGCGAACCTTTTCTATTTAAAAATATATAAAAGAAGAAGTTGTATGAGCTCTATACACTTTTCTCGAGTACTGCAAGCATGACACATTGAATGTCTTCTACATTTGAACAACCAGTGTTTTCATTATCTATTAACACCCCCAAATACCAAACACATAATGAACAAGAACATTGTGTTTTGTATTCAGAGGATTTCATCTCTCGTTTCCTTAATAAAGAAAAATTCAAATCCATATCCATAATAAGACATTTATTATTTTCATAGTAAATGTGCTCGACTTGATGACACAAAGTGTACTCAAATCAACATATATAGAGGATATAACCATTCTAAACGCCTCATGTTTGTCATCTATAACAAAAAATGACCAGTGGTGGTTGTACTAGTTGTCGGGGCCATGGCTTTCAATAAATCTTTCCTCATTAATTTTCTTCCAACTCTCATTTCCTTCAATGAATGGAATTTCTGAGAATAGATCATGACTTGAAAGTAACGACAAAAATATTGTGCTAAGAAATGATGTCAGATGATAATAACACACCACATTAGACTTGCAAAATAGAAGAGCTAAAATACCATATACGAAATCCATTATAACCCATAATGCTCAATACATTTTTTTAGGCGTAAATTTTTTTGGCCTCGAAAAAAGCACCCGACATATCGAAACGTGCTCTTCTCATATGGGTGAGTTTTTGACCCATAGGTTTATGGGACAGAGTTTTCCCATGGTTTTGATATCGACGGTTTTGTAAAACTCGCTTAAGCGCTTGTCTATTTATATGGTCTTATGCATATGATAGATGTACAAGAAAATGTATTGCAGATGTGTTTTGAATTAGGGTGTGAATTCTATAGATTTTGTTGAGTATAGCTCCAAACGGATCTCGTATTTTATTGAGAGAGCGGTGGCTTGTAATAAAATTTGAGCAAGTGATTCTTGGTGGATGTAGCCCAAATTGGGTGAACCACGTTAAATACTCTCTTTGTGTTGTGTTATTTTATTCTGCAATTTTATTTGAGATCTGTAATAATTTCTGCATATTAGTTTCTCTTTTATTACGATTCGTGAGGGATTATTACACATATTTTATCCCTTATTTCCTAACAAGAAACACGAAGGTAACAAGGCAAGGACACAATATCGAAGAAGGAAGATCAATCACACAAATAGGTGTGTCATTATTCAATAACAATAACCAAGGCAACAAGGCAAGGACACAAGATCCAAATAAATATGAGTGCCACGATCCAAGAAAATCCAAGGTAACAAGGCAAGGACATGAAACCCAAAGAATCAGTATCAACACCACACCCTCCCATACTACTGAATGAGTAGAGTGATACCACATATCTATATGAGTTTCCAAAATCAACTACTCGAACACTGACAAACTAACACTGGGCTTCACCAGAATAGCTCCCCCATAAGAGAGACTGTCAACATGCCAAAAAAGTGTCAAAAATACAGATCCAAAATATCTCAACAAACAAGAGAAATATAAATGTATAATCTCATAGAGACAATAATGTAACACCCAAAATTTTAGGACATCGAGCTTAATTGAAATTACGTCCAAAAGTGATTAGAACACCCTCCCAAATTTGACACTTTATAATTAAGTGCATGTAAATATTACAATGAGTAATAGTGCATTTTAAATTTGAAATATGTGTATAAAAATATCACCAATTCTTAGCTCTCGAAAAAATATACAATTTCAAAAAAATATCACCTTAATCTGAGCTATGAATCAAAAGTTATGAGCTCTAGAAGGTTTTGCCATTAAAATAATATTTTAATGCTAATTTTTATTTTTTAAAGGTATACCGACAATCGAAATGTCCAAAGGATAAAAGAGTGCATCCACACGATATATGGTTGTGCCCAAAGGATAAAACCCTGTGCCCAAAACCTAAATGTCCATAGGGTAAATCATTGCATTCAGAGGGTACACATCAATATCCAATGGATAAAAGAATGCACTAAGAGGGTACAAATCGGCGTCCAACAAATAAAATACTCGCATCCAAAATAAAAATCTAGATGGTAAAATAATGCATCTAGAAGGTAGATGCTTATATCCAATGGATAAAAGAATGCACGTGGAGGGTACATATTTTCGTCCGGTGGATAAAAGACTACATCCAAAACATAAATATCAAAAGGGTAAAACAATGCATCCTGGAAGGTATACAAATATATCCAATGGATAAAAGAATACACCGAGGGTACATATCTACATCCATTGTGTTCCTATCCAAATTGATTCTCCCTTGGAAGATGAGCAACATCAAAAATTTAACAAGATACTTAGAGACAGAAAAATCATGGTATAAGTCATTTTATAGCCGGGGAGGGGATTCAACTCTTTGTCACTCAAGCGTTGGAGAAATGGATAGCACCTTCATCAAGTATTTGATCTATCCTCACTACTTTAGGTCGTGCCTTTCAACCAGGGTGAGAGGACCCATTTTGTAACCTTTTTGGTGAAGGACATGAAGAGATCCTTCTTTGCACAATTTTTAGGGGAACCTTGAGAAAATATGATCAATACACCACAATTTAACTCTCATGAGTTGTCACTTCTAAAAATGGAGATATTTTCTGAACAAGGTTTAGGTTACTAAAGACACTTAAAACACCTTGCTTCTATATATTTTGGTAGTAGAATTTGTTCATTTGTGGATACACAACATAAAAAAGGGTACTTGGTAGGATTCATGGTTATTTGAAATTTTTGTTGGGAATTAAGCAAGATGAAGTTGATTTCACCAGATCTTTGAGAAACTTTACAACAATTGGAAAACTAATAGACATAATGCTTTAGAATAACCAAAATATTCCTTCAACTAGAAGGTGTGCATCAATGGAGGCCTAGATCTACATGGTTTCACACAATATTTGAGAATTCAACATGAAGGCTTGAGCTAAAGACTCAATTAAACATTAAAAACCCCTAGTTCATCATGCCTAAGATACACTTATAGGATTACAAACAATCTTTATCAACATAGTGGAAGTAAAATGATTTTAAATTGTTTATTTCATTACCAGATGAAATCTCTTCTCATAATGAAATTACAAATGCCAAAATACTAAAACATGGACTAGATATGGTGTGATCGAGAGATTTTAATATAAGATTTCAACAGGAACAAGAAAAACTATTTGAAAGACATTCTGAAATAAAAGAAGACACAATATTGCCCAAGATCAACACAGATTAATTTGAGATCTATTAAATTTATCTCTTAGGTCAGTACACACTTGTAACCATCTTGACGTGATCAAATCTAAAACACAAGAGATTAACAAGTTTCTCAGATGGTCTCTCAGGAAGATGGGATTTCTCAAATTTTCTCGTAAAAATTAACCCCCAACCATTTGCAAGATTATTCTCATTGCATTTATACATTTCACTTGCTCACTCATCCCAAATTTTCCCCCAAAAGAAGAATATTCGAGGAATCCTTTCTTTGTTACAAGTTTGTTCCAGAAAGTGATGTTTAACAAATTTACACCCAAAGCTTCCAAGTGGACAAATCATGAACTGATCACGTTTCTCAGACCCTCAACCATGACTAGGATGCCATGCCATAAATTTTTGACAGTCCTTCTAATCATTCTTTTATTTTTTTGTGTGTAAGAAATCCCCTTTTTAATCATTTTCAAGTGGCTCCATATGGCTAGATCTAATAAGCTATCCTTTTCACCATCAACAATATACCTTGAGAAATGATTTCCCTCACATGGATACACACATTACTATGCTTTGTGAGTCCGAGTGAGTCGAGACAGTGCAAAGAGGAGCTAGTGGAAACCTCCATGTGTTTCCTTAGCATAAGTGCAAAGGTGAAGTTTAGAGGCAGGTTCGCGAATGAGCGCAGGGCCTCCATGTTTTTTAGAACAAAGAGAGTTGCACCAATTGAAGAAAAGTCGAGTATGGGAAGGTCCAAATGAAGCTTCCATGTGTTTGTTTACGCAACTTGAAAGATAAATTTTAGAAGCGGGACCTCAAACAAGCACTAGATTTCCACGTGTCATGGACCCAAGAAAAATTCCTTAGCCTTTGAAAAATTCTTAATATAGAGAGGATCCAAAGAAAGCCTCCTCATGTCTCTTTAGCGCACGTTTGATATGGTGCCCAAAAGTAGAGACTCTAAACAAGCACAAAGCTCACCACTTGTCTACACCTGACAAAGTTGTTGAAATATTTTAAGGACCAACAAAAGGTGCCATGTTCCTAGGGTTCGAGAAATTCTCCTCAGCCGTTGAAAATTCTAAGTATGGACAAGGCCAGTGGAATCTTCCACATGTCTCATCAGCGTTTTTTGGTAAGAAGCTCAAAAGGAATTTTAAACAAGCATGGGCCTTCCATGTGTCCTAGGCCTTAGAAAGTTTCTTGAGAAGTCTAAGTATAGAGAGGAGCCAGTGGAAGCCCCCACATGTCTCTTTGGCGCGATTGTAAAGGTAGGATCCGAGGCGGATCCTCAAATGAGCGCAGGCATTCCACGTGTCTATGGTTTGACAAAGCTACATCATCCACTTGAAGAAAAGGCTAAGTATGGGTAGGGCCAGTGGAAACCTCTAGGTGTCGCCTTAGCGCAACTCCAAAGGTCAAATCGAGAGGTAAATCCTGAAATGAGCCTAGACCCTTCACATGGAAAATATTTGAGTTAAAGTGGGCCAAAAAAATTCAAAATACTTCGGTGACCCACCTCTCCACTTCCAACTTTTGATGTGGCCCCATCGGAGTCGTAACTCACTTTTATACCTTTACATCATTTGAAAATAGAGCTTAAAAACTCCAAAGTGCTCCGTTGACCCGCTTCCCCGCTTTGAATTTTCAAATGCTTTGACTCAAACATGTGACATCACTCTATCCCCTATGGGGTTGCAGATCAATTTATAACTTTGCTCCTTTTTCACAAAAGGAAAAAATATTCAAAATGTTTCAATGATCCGCCTCTCCACCTTTTTCTTGAAAAATAGCCACGTGTCCATCTTCGAGGTCAAAGTAAGACTTTTTCCTTGCTAATTCATATTTGTTGAATAACCAATTAGATACTATCGGGGCCACGGGGCCAATTTGGTATTTTTTACAAGTGTGAAAAAAGTGACAAGTTTCACCAAAAAGACCCGCCATGCTGCATCCAATAAGAAAGGACCACATTTCGATGGATTTTGAGACAAAATTTGACAGGGAAAACATGACCGTGGAAAAATAGAAGGAAGGGGAAACCGCAAATTCATACCCAAATTACAAATTATTTCTCATGGACAGAGAAATGGAAAACAATATCTGGACTCAATGTGATCCTCGACCAAAGGAAAGGACTGACCATGGAAACCAAATGAAGGATAAATCTTTCACACATCAATACAGGGAGACAGAGAAAACTTCAAACCATGTGGACTGAGATGTTTTGAACAATCGGGGATAGATTAAATTGAGCACCAACACAAAGTGGATAAAATATCGCATCCAAAACAAAAGAATCCAGAGGTTAAAAGAATGTATCTAGAAGGTACACACACCTACATCCAATGGATAAAAGAATGCACCTAGAGGGTACGGATCTACGTCCATTAGATAAAATACTTTGCATCTAATACGTAAATATCCAGATGGTAAAAGAATGCACCCGAAAGTATAATTGTGAATACAAACTTTGACTGTAAATATCTCTTTTTCTATCACCTGTATCAAAAAACAAAGAGAAACCCATAAATATTCTTGAAAAACACAGAAAAGCTGATATAAATTTTGAGTCAAAATATGTCTATACATAATTGTACAGATTTTGTGAGAAATGTGCCAAAAAACCCTTTAAAATGTCCATATTTTACTGTCTCAAAACATGGTCGAGTTTACATTTAATTTTAGGGTTTTGGTACCTTCCAAATCCTATGGCACACTATGTTTTGCATAAAAATGCATGTTGCGAGAAAAGTGCTAAGAAATTCGAAATGCATGAAAATAATAAACCCTTGCTTACAAAGAAAAAATTATAGATGGATGTCTACATCATCTATAGCTTTGATACCATATTAGATTTTGTGGATCTTTGATGAAAATGAATGCATGATAAATTACAAAATATATATAACTAACAATAACTGCAATATGATCAAAACTCACAAAGGCAAGAATGGCTCCAAATCAACTCAATGCTCCATGCTCCATATTCACCATATAATAAAATGATGCAATTCAAGTACATATAGGTGGTGAATGTGTAACCTCTTCCTAGATTAGTGCGGAAAAACTCTCACTAACTAATACTAGAAGTAGAGTTTACTCTACACAACTAGTGATCCGACTGAACACAATTGATAAGATAACTCAACACAACTGCTACAACTAAGCAAGCATATCCCATGAGTGTAGGAAATATCCAAGTAACTATAATAAGATTTTTCCAAGCCGCGATCTCAGATGACAATAACACACCACATTAGACTTGCAAAACAAAAGATCTAAAATACCATATATGGAAATCTATCATAATCCATAATGCTCAATACATTATAATACAATGACTTAAATTACTCAATAAGAAAGATGTACATATAGGAGGATGGATGTGCAACTACTACCTAAATAACTGGTGAAGAACTCCCACTAACTAATATTGGTAATTAAGTTAACTCCGTAAGACTAGTAAGCTAACTCCACATAACTGAGAAGCTAACTCAACACAACTAGTACACCTAAGAAATCTAACCTAATAAGTGCAAGGATAATACAAGTGTAAGAATTATCTGAATAAATAAATAAAAAGATAAATAATAACCAACACTAACATGACCAATGGAAGACATTGTACTTGAACTTGGAGTAGAATATATTAATAATTACTTCACAAATGGAATTTTGTTTTCCCGTTATATGATAATTAATGTAGTTATTAACCTTTGTGATCACCAATCTCTATAGTACATTAGTTTTTATCATTGGAGAGTAATCAAAGTAATGGTTAGTGACCGCTAGGATATGACCAAACATGATATCTCATGTCCTTCAATTCGTTATTATAATTTTCATTGTAAACACTATTTGTTCAACTTTGGATGGATGAATACTTATATATTTATTCTTAAATATATATTTTTAAATTATAATCCATATTCATTCATATCAAAGAAAAATCCTAAGAACCGGTAGGGTCAAAAATTTCTTAATTTGGATATAATGGTTTTTTTTTTTTGATATTTTGGATCATGACTGGCCCTTGAAGATAAATAATTTGGCCAATATGTAAGTAAATGGTAACTCTTTGTAAGGGGGTAGGGTCCCCTCAACCCTAACTTTTACCTCTAATAAATTTTTTTTTCTTAATTTCAAAATAACTATTGAATAACAAATCTTGGTCTAGCTTATCGGTCTCTATGATCCTTTCATTACCACTTTTCATATAAATAACTATTTGGAAAACTTTAGATCAATTATAATTGTCAATGATTACAATTTTATTAAATTAGCTACATGTTACCTTGTGGAGCCATATTCTGCACTACTTTTTATCGAGAGGGCTCAAGAATTTCTCTTCGTATAAAATAAAATGCTTACCCACCGTTAAGATCCATTACTAGTTGAATGGAATAATGTTGCATAGCCCAATAAAGCGCAATAGTTTCTAAATTTGAGAATAGATATAAAATAAAAAACAATGGTCTAGTTTAGAGGACATTAGAATCCTATAATTATAACTTTTCATTATAATCACTATTTTTTCAACTTTGTATGGTTAGTGCTTGTTATTGATTTTAAGCGTATCTTATTGGGTAGACTTGAGGATGGTGGACCCAATTGCTATACTACATTCATCAAGAGGTATATAGTTTTATTTATTTCTCCTAAGATATATATTTGTAAATTGTAATCCATATTATATCGTATCAAAGAAAAACTGTATCAACCACTAGGGTCAACAATTTCTTAATTTCAAAATATCCATTCCATAACAAATCACGATCTAGCTTAGTGGCGATACGATCATATCATTACCTCTTATCATAGAAATCACTTTATGTACAACTATAGATCGATTGTAATTTTCAATGATTATAATGATATCAAATTGGACACACGTTACTTGGTGGAGCCCATTCCTCCAATGATTTCCATCGAGAGGCATCAATAATTTCTGTTCTTATCAAATAAAGTTCTTAGAACAACTAAACTTCATTACTAGTTGAAAGGAATAACGTAGTGGCTGCTAGGATCAACAATTTCTAATTTGAGAATAGATATATAATAACAAACAATTTTCTATCTTAGTGAATGTTAAGCACCTATCATTACCATTTGTCATTGTAATCACTATCTGTTCTGCTTTGGATTGATAGTGTTTTTCATTGATTGTAATTGTATCATATTGGGCGGACTTTACATGACAGACCCAATTGATGCAATAAATTCTATTGAGAGGATTCAAGACTTATTTATTTCTCCTAAGATATATACTTGTAAATTATAATCCATATTTTTTAGTACAAAATAAAAATTCTAGTGACCGGTAGGCTCAACAATTTATTAATTTCAAAATAACTATACAATAAAAAAACATGGTCTAGATTAGTGGTAGATACGATCCTTTCATTACCTCTTGTTGTAGCAATCACTATCTATACAACTTTAGATTTATTTTAATTTTCAATGATTATAATTATATCAAATTGGCCACACGTTACAGTGGAAAAAATTCCTACACTAACTTTTGTCAAGAGGGATCAAGACCTTTGGTTCATAAAAATAAAATGTTTAGCGACCCCAAGTGCCATTAATAGTTGAAAGGAATATCGGTGTGGCTGATAGGTGCAATAATTTCTAAATTTGAGAAAAGCTATATAATAACAAACAATGGTCTAGCTTAGCGCTCTTGGCACCAATCATTTCCACTTGTCATTGTAATCTCGATCTGCTCAATTTTGGATGGTTAGTGATTTTCATTGATTTAAGGTTTATCATATTGGGTAAAATTTACATGGTGGACCCAATTTTCACACTACATTCCATCAAGAGGCATCCAAGATTTTTATTTCTCCTAAGATATGTCTTTATAAATTTTAATCTATATTCCTTTCTATCAAATAATAAGTGTATCAACTGCTAGGATCAATAATTTCTTAATTTCAAAATTTCCATTGAATAACAAATCATTGTTTATCCTTTTGGCTACTATGATGATTTAATTATCTCTCTTCATAGAAATCACTATCTATATAACTTTACATCAATATAATTGTGAATGATTATAATGTTATCAAATTAGCCACAAGTTACTCGGTGGAGAAAATTTCTTCAATGATTTCCATCAAGAAGGATCAATACTTTCTATTCTTATCAAAGAAAGTGTTTAACGACCACTAACCTTCATTACTAGTACAGATTTAATAATGTAGTGCCCACTAGGCTCAATAGTTTTAAATTTGAGAATACCTATATAATAAAAATGGTCTATATTAGAAGACGGTAAGCTCTTATCATTACCATTTATCATTGTCATCACTATCTGCTTACATTGTGGATTGAAAGCATATTTCATTTATTGTAATTATATTGTATTGGGTGGAATTTTCATGGAAGACCCTAGTCTTTGCAATACATTTTATCGAGAGTATTCAAGACTTATTTATTTCTCCTAAGATATATCCATAATCATTTGTATCAAAGAGAAATGCTAGCGGCTACTAGGCCCAACAATTTGTCAATTTCAAAGTAGCTATTGATTAACAACTCATGGTTTAGCTTTGAGGACGATAGGATCCTTTCATTACCTCTTATCATAGTAATAACTATATTTACATCTTTAGATTGATTGTAATTTGAAATGATTATAATTGTATCAAATTGGTTGCACATTACTTGGTCGAGCCAATTCTGCACTACATTTTTTTGAGAGGGATCAAGGCATTCAGTTCATAAAAATAAAATGTTTAGCAACTATTGAGATCCATTACTAGTTGAAAGGAATAACGTAGTGACTGCTAGGATCAACAATTTCTAATTTGAGAATAGATATATAATAACAAAAAAATTTCTATCTTAGTGACTGTTAAGTACCTATCATTACCATTTGTCATTGTAGACATTATCTTTTCTAGTTTGACTGAAAGTGTTTTTCATTGATTGTAATTGTATCATTTTGGGTGGACTTTACATGGCAGACCGATTGTGAAATATATTCTATTGAGAGGATTCAAGACATATTTATTTCTCCTAATATATATATATATATATATATATATATATATATATAAATTATAATCCATATTTGTTAGTAAAAATAAAAATTCTAGTGACCGGTAGGCTCAACAATTTCATAATTTCAAAATAACTATAGAATAAAAAAACATGGTCTAGATTAGTGGTGGAAATGATCCTTTCATTACCTCTTGTTGTAGCAATCACTATCTATACAACTTTAGATTGATTTTAATTTTCATTGATTATAATGATATCAAATTGGCCACACATCACCTGGGAAAAAAATCCTACACTACGTTCTATCGAGAGGGATCAAGACTTTTGGTTCATAAAAAATAAAATGTTTAGCGACCCCAAGCTCCATTAATAGTTGAAAGGAATATCGATGTGGCTGATAGGTGCAATAATTTCTAAATTTGAGAAAATATATATAATAAAAACAATGGCATAGCTTAATGCCTGCTGGGCACCAATCATTGCCACTTGTCATTGTAATCGCGATC